>JAPTJF010000685.1:0-21398 GCA_029339195.1 Micractinium sp. NFX-FRZ
CCCCTGGCATCCCGCCCCTAGCAGCCAAAACTAGAGGCGTGCTAGGGGCGTGCTAGCCCAGTTCAGTCCCCTTAGTGAGCTAGTCTCCCCTGTATGCTGTGCCCTTGCATCCATCTGCTGCTGCTATGCCGCTTCCGTGCTGAGCTGCCTGCACATACATACGACCCTAGCACAGATTCACTGTTCATCCTTGATGCTGTATTGTGTATTCACCTGTGCGAAGCTGGAGGAGGAAAGCGTGGGGGCTAGGAGAATTTAGTGGACGCTCGGTGTGCCTTGCATGATCATTGCACGGTTGCTCAATAATTGCACAGCTGGTGTGGGCAAGCAAAGCGCACAAGGAGGTGGGCGGATGCTTGTGCTCTCCCCCGCACCCCTCACAGAGTGGGAGGCTCGGTTCTGTACGCAAGAGAGAGGGGCTTGGGATGAAGAGATTAGTGCAAGGCGAAGTGGAATTAGTGCCAAGCTCAGCAAGGCACTGACTGGTCACAAGGGTACTACATGTTCATGCGCAGCTCAGCAATCGTGCTGGCAGCTGACTGGCCAAACGCTGGTTGGCCAGACTCATGCTGTGCATGCCGTGGTCATGGCAGACAGGTCTGCTGTTCGATTCTGCTAGCCGTGTGTTTTAGCCGGTTGCTACACTGCATCACGAGTGTGATTAAGGGTAGAGTGTGAAGCAGCAATCGCGCACTTCCTGCTGCTTCGCTTTGACAACTGACGATCCGATTACAACCTGAGGACAGCAAAATACAAGAACGCAGGGCACACTTACGGAGGATTGTTTTAACTTCCAAAGACGGGAACCGCACAAAGCTCTTGTACGTTTTCTCTGTGCGTAAATTCACGTAAGTGGCTGTGGTGAGGGCCGAGGGAGAAGTGCACGCAGGGGCAACGGGGGTGGGTGGATATCTATCGATAGCGGGTGGGGCGGGGTGAGTGGGTGAGTCGCGGGTACCCCACCGGTGGGGTGGGGGTGAGACTGAGGCTGGTGCAGAGGCTGGGTAGCCCTCCCCGTCAGCGCTAAATGACAGCAGCTCCACGCCCCCGTCCAGCACTTCTGCCACCTCGTACAATGTCACCGCAAACTGGGCGCAAACGGTAGACAGTGCTGGTGTCTTCAAGGCGGAGGCAACGCGATGGGCTCTCCTTCAAACCCCATGTAGAGGTTTCTAGAGGTCTTGCCTCTTCCAGAAGCTGACAGAGATTTCCGCGCCCGCACTTCCAGGTATACTAAACGCGCATCGTGGGTGTCCTCTGTGATCGTCTCCTGTGCTTCTCCTCCCAGACCGCTCCCCTGCCACCAGTGGCAGTTGCCGTCTGCCCTGCGGCCGGCCCTCCACTGCTGCCGATCGGCATCACCCTTACCCCGCTTGGTTGTGGGCTGTTTTCACTCCCCGGCAAGAAGAGGGAGTCTGGTCACTCTAGTCGAACAACTCGTGGTTGCACTGCCACTAGCATCAAGCAGAACAAATCACGCCAACCGCACAACTTGTGGCTCCGGCAAGTTTGACCGACGAGGCAGGTACTGGCATCCTAATCCAAAGCTGCCCCAATCTGTGCAATTGCACACAGCTATTTCTTATTCTTACAAGGTCGGTGTACAAACACCTCCCATGCACAAAGTCCCGTAAAAGGCAAAGCAGGTGCAACCAAGGGAAGCACTAGGACGTGCAGAGGCATAGTTGCTAACGTGGATGGGGGCAGGTGCGGCCCGGCATGGCATGTGCCGTGTGGTTGGCCAGGGCGCGGAGAAAGAGGGGATTGGCGTACGAATGGATGATGCAATGCAGACAAACCAAGCAGAGAAGGATAGGTAAGGTGGTGGTGGCGTGACGTGTGGTGGAAGGCGACGAGAGCGTGATGGACGGGAGTGGCAGCCATGCAGCAGGGGAAATGTCAAGGAGGACTCAAATTGTGGAGAAAGTTGAGGTAGCTATCACTACAAACTCTGCATGGCAAGAATTCAGAAAGAAAAGGGACGGCCTAGGAAAGAAAGAGGTGTAAGCCGTCCGCAGCGACGCAGCTGCGAGCGGCACAGCTGCGAGCGGCTGTGTTGCGGCAACACTTGCTGCGGCCGCTGTGTCTCAGGTAGCAACCAATGCACCTCGTCCGCTGCGCCCAAACCTGTCACTGCTGCTGCTCCAGTTCCAAGGAGGTATGCTGCGGCGGCGGCAGCGGTGGCAGTGGCGGCTGCCTGGGCGTCAACGGAGCATCCCCGCTGCCGTTGCCGCACTGCTGCTGCTGCTGCTGGGCGTGCTGGGCCTCCCCCGAACGCACGTCTCCTGCTGCCGCTGCTGCCCCTGCACCGCCCACGCTGCCACCAGGCGCCGCCTGCATGCCCCTCGATTGGTACACCTGCTGAAGGTGCTCGGCTTCCACGATATGCGACTGCTCAATCAGCTCCGTCTACAAGAAGCAGGCAGGCAGGCAGGCAGGCCAGAGTTTGGCCAGGCAGCTCCCGAGGCAAGACCAGTTCCAGGCCGGGCAAGGCACGGTTTATTGATGGCCAGGGTGCCAAGTGCCAATAAGAGCGCACTCCGAGCTGCCCCAAAACAGACCACATCACGCTTGCCAGCGCACCATCTGCACCCAACCCACCCGCTCCTCACCACCCCACCTTCAACATCCAATCTGCACACTTGCTGCACATGTCCACTCGTGGCGGCTGCTGCTGCAGCGCCTCGGGCAGGTCGAGGTGCAGGGCGGGCTGAACTGCAATGACAGCCGGGCGCCGTGCCTCTGCTGCGGCGAGCTCCTCCACTATCTGCGGCGCGGGCGGGGCAGGGAATGTCGTGCCGACTAGGAAACACATACACACGTACAAATGGTAAGGGTGCAGATCAAGGGGGAAGATGGGCAGGGTGGGAGCAAGACGGTGCAGACAGACGGGCAGGAGGGCAGGAGGCGGGCGGCAACCCTTCGGCGTGCGCTGTGCTCTTAGGCGGCGGTGGCACGAGAGCTGCAGCAGCAGCCAGCAGTGCAGGCAGTTGGTTGCAGCCACAGAGATGAAGGCAGCAGACCGGGTAGCGGCAGCGGAGGAGCAGGCAGTGGGAGCGGTGCAGGGTCCAGCGGAGGAGGAGGTGGTGGCAGCAGAGCAGGCGGTGGCAGCGGCAGCTGAAGCCAGCGCCCAACCCGCCCACGCCACTTGCACCCCACGGAAGTGGCAGCGGCCATGCAGCAGATGAAGAACGGCAGGGCAACCCCTGCCAGCGCTTCACCACCCCATGCCCCTACCTGTTGGATGTACTGGCAGGTGTAGTCGTGCAGGGCCCGGTACGATGCAGCCACGCGCTGCAGCACCCATCCCTTCGCCAAGCAGCACCCGTCGGTGATGCCGTGCTCAAAGTCGGCGGCACGGCGGGCATACTTGTGCGCCCTGGCCTGCAAGGCGTAATGAAGGTGTGCAGCAATTCAGGTGATAAGCTGCATGCAGGATATAGCTCAGGTCAGATATGCAGCTCAGCTCAATGCTTCTGGCTCTCGCCGCCGCCCTGTTCCGGCGCTCTCGCCGCCGCGCCGTTCCCACCGACCCACGGGCAAGGGCCTCACCTGTACGTTCTCCAGCTGGCGCTTGCGACAGCCAACGCTCAGTGTGTGCACGAGCTCCGCATCTCTCTGCCCCGGAGGCTTCCTGAGTTCTTTGTTGAGCAGAGCGGAAAGGCGAACCTCCTCCAGCACAGCCGCGTGCGTGCCGGGGGCCGGCTGGCCTGAAACCAGCCCAGAGAGCCATCCAAGCCAAACCGGGGCCATGGCGCCGCTGGCCAGCGAGAGCGAGGCGCGTGAGGGTGCAGAACTATCTAGCAACTGTGCAAGCACGGTTCGCTGTTCAAAGGACGGTTCAAGGCAACTGCGACATCGCATCGACATGCGTCGGCGACACCGCCAGTGCCGCCGCTGCCGCCCGCCGGGTGAGATGAACAGTCAGCGACACCGCCAGTGGCGCCGGGCATGTTCCTTGAGGCCTGGATATAGGGGTCTCCCCCAAGCCCCACCCACCAAACAAAATCCTTTGCCGGTCACTTGGTCCCTATGCCTTTCAATTCAGATTGGGATGAGCTGCCCTCCATGCCTCAAAGCCCCACACACGGCCCCGCCCCACACAACCCACACTGCCAGCTCAACAGGGTCAGAGGATGCCTTTCGCAGGTGCCAGCAAAGTGTGCACGTGCCTTATCATGCCACAGGAATCTGCTGGCTCCGCCGTTGGCTCCGCCACATTTCCAGCCTGCTCTCCGCTCCCTGTCGCCGACGTTTGGCTGCCCGCTGCCATGTGCCGCCCCCGCCTGTCCTGCCGGCTGCGGCCCACCGTGCCGCGCTGCCACGGCTCGCAAGGTGCCGTGGAAGCCCTGTTGGTTCCTCATCACGACCGCAGGTGCCGCCACAGGTTCGTCCTGGCTTTCGACAGCTCCGGGTGCCACGGCAGCCGCAGCTGCAGGCGGGCACACCCCCAACGCTGGGCTGGCGAGGAGGGAGTGCTGGGCTGCTGGGTGAACGGGGACGCATTGTGGCCTGCATTGGTGGGCGGCAGGAGGCAGCGATGGTCAGCGGGGGCCGCGCACTGCTGGGATGCACCTCCCCAACTGCCCGCCCCACCGCCACAATGCCGTCAGCGGGCCGCCCAGCTGCCGCCAGTACACCCCCTGCCCACCGGTCTGCCCCCCAGCGCACCCACCCCCGGTGCTCTCTTTATGTTATATTTTCACGTTGGTTTCACTAAACCGGCCCGCCAGCCAGGCCAGCATTCCAGGCCAGCGCCCAGCCACAGCCAAGCTCCCCAGGACTGCGGACCAAAGGAAGGAGCACCAGCAAAGTGACCTGCGAAACGTGGAGCGCGGATCTGTGGGTGGCAGCCTGCAGGCTGGCAGCCTGGGCTTCAGCGCCAGCGGCGGCAGCCCAAGTGGGTGCTGCCGCGCCGGCCCGGCTGCTGCTGCCGCTGCTGCCTTGCCCGCTGCGCACTGCGCTGCTTGTGCTGCTGCTGCTGTTGCTACTGCTGCTGCTTCTGCCCTGTTCGACTGCTCCACATCGTCCTCCTCGCTGCCCTCCCAGCTCCTTGCTCGCCGTGACGTGGGTGCTGCACGCCATGGCGAGGGCGGCGGGCCGGCGGCGGCGGCAGTTGCGCCCGCTGCTGCCGCTGTTGCTCCATTCAGCTGACCCGCATCGTTCTCCTGACTCTCCATGCACACATCCACTGCCTGGCCCGCCGCTGGGGCATGCGCCCTGCCCGGCTGCCTGCGCTCCGCCGGCGCTCCGCAGCCGGACCCCGCAGTGAGCGGTCCGCCGGGCCGTTCCCTCGGGCCGCCCTTTGCTGCATGGGGCCGTGGCTCCCTTGGCTGTAACTCTACCACCGTTTGGGCCAAAGCGCGAGTCACATGGCGGGCCTGGCTGACCTGATGGGCCGCTGCCGCCACCGCTGCCTCCGCCTGCCGCTCCAGCTTCTTGTGACAGCTGTGGTAAATGCCGTCGCCCGCCAAGCCCGGCTGCCACCCCGCCATAGCGCTCCGATTGAAACTGCGCCCTTTGGACTCACCATAATAGCACGTCAAGAAACCCCTCCTGGAGGGCTGAGCCCCCACATGACGGCAGATATGCTTTGCATGCTCTGCCCCTGACTCTTGATGCTGAGTCCGAGCCTGTGAGGCTCTCTTGTAAGCACGATTGACAGTAGTGGGAGCCTGTCACAGCTGGGGATACAGCTGAGGGTACAGGGTTGGCACAGGTCAGTGCCAGCCCGTCTACACCTCCAACGCAGCACGCAGCCCTTCTTTGTTCCTGAGCGTGCCTTCCCCATCCATTTGGAATCGTCTCCACCGCCGTGGCGTCAGAACGCGTGTCTCCCGCCTCCCATCCATCCAGAATCGTTCTAGATGGACGGGCTGCGAGCTTCGGAAGCCGGGGCAGGGGGGGCGGAGGGCCCAGGCGCTGTGGCACGCGGGCCGTGTGCCCGGGCACGTGAGTCCAATGCTTTCGCACCGGGACTCTGCTACGGCTGCCTGTCGCCCGCGCCGCACACCGCCCGCCTGCCCACGGCCGCCGTGCCCTCCGCGCCCGCCTCATCACCACCAGCTTCTGATGATGCATGTGTCCATGTTTGCCGCAAGAACAGCCGTCACGCCCACTGCCGCCGCGCCATTTTGCCCACTGTGCAGGCTGGGCATTTGTGGCCATCTACTGCTGGCTACGGGCTGCGCTGCTGCGTGCCTTCACCTGTGTGGTGTTGGTGCTTCCTGCCCTCATGCCGCCGCTGCTGACAGCATGCGCGGCCTACTGCCACGCATGGACCCTCCTGGAGGGTTTCGTGGAGTGGGACCACCGCAACGAGGCCGCCCTGATAGCAGCCGGCGTCATGGGTTTTGGTAACCTTGTCGCACTGGCCAGCGCAGCCGCCTGCCTCCAGCACGCGCGGCCAGCATTCCCGGTGCTGGTGCTGCTCCACGCCCAGTGTGGCAGCGCCTGCAACTCCACGGCGCGGCAGTGGGTGCTGCTGTGCCTGGCGCGTCAGGTGGAGAAGCCGCTGGAGGAGCAGCTTCCAATCGCCTTCTTCCTGATGGATGGCCTCCACTTCCTCTTCCCCTTCATCGTCGCATGTAGGTGGCGCCCGGGCTTCCTTGGCAGTTTGCTGGCCTTGCCGGCTCACCACACTGCCTGCCACTGCACTGGCGCCCGCCCGCCTCCCCTCTGCAAGCCCCTCGCAACAGCACATGAACACACAATGCTTGCTCACTCCCGTGCTCTGCAGTCTCTACCCTGTTCAGGAGTGGCCGCAGGCCCCCGCTGCTGCTCGCGCCGTGCAGGCATCCGCGGGGGTGTCGTCCTTGATGCACCTCATGTCGTTCTGGCCGCTGTTTGACAACATCCCGGTTTGGCTCTATGCGCCTGTGGTTGTGCTTGTTGGCATCACGGTGGGGCACGAGCTGTGGATGGGCATCTCTGCGCTTGCCTGGCGCGCCTTCATGGCCCTGGCTGAGCCGGTCATTTCTGCCCACCTGATGGCGTGCCTCACGGCTCTCTGGGACGGCGGATTCCTGCCAGGTGGGCCGTCAGCCTTAGCCTCGGGATTCCTCCAAAGAGGGGGGGAGCGAGGGGGGGAGGGGGGAAGCGAGGGGGGGAGGCAAGTGAGTGCGTGAGTGAGTGAGGGTAGGGAGGGCGGGGTGGGCGAGGCAGGAGGGTAGAGCTGACATCGATTCTTTGGATGGGTGCATGGATGGATGTCCAGATGTGGCAACAAAGGCACGCAGAAAACAGGGCAGGCCGAGACAGGGCACCAGCCCTACGCAAGACACAACAGCCATAGTTCAACCTTGCTGACAAGCTTGCGTCAGCCTCAGGGCGCTGTGCGCTGCTGCTGACAGCTTCTGCAGGTCCTTGCTGCTCCTGCTGTGCCCGCCGTGACCCTGTCCCGCGACTTGCTCACCTGCAGTGGCAGCCCACGAGCAGGCCAACGCAGACCCCCTGGACACGATGACGGACCGGTCTACAACGTGGCGCGCGTGTACACGTGCGCTGCCTTTTGTGAGTAGGAGTCGCTTGAACTTCAATGGGCCCGTGGCTGAAAGGGAGTGGGTCCAGCAGGAGAGCTGCCGGGGTGCCGCCAGGCGGTGCAATTGCATTCAATCAGTAATGCACATTTCGGACCATGGGGATTTTGCAGCGGGCGGCCAGCGAGATTGCAGGCCATGCATACTAAAGCCCGTGCCGCATGCTCTGTGTCTGCACTAAGTGGCACGCCGATGCCACAGCCTCCTGCTCCCCTCTTGATGCAGACGGCCTTGCTCAGGAAATTGTCATGTGGCGCCTGGTTGCCCGCAGCGCGCCCTCGTGAGCGCGGCAGGTGCATGCGCCGGCGAGCAGGCGCGCTGAGCCCCCCATCCCACGCGCTTGGGCTTTAGCAGCGCGGCCCCGGCTTCCCGTATTTTTGCTTCCCATTTCTAGCTCGCCGCCGCTTGCTCCACGCAGCTGCTCGGCTCTCCCTCCCTGCTCTGCTCTCACCCCTGTGTCATTCACTGTGTTGCTCAGCACCGCCTTGTGTGTCAACCAACATATAGTGTTAACCTGGCAGACGTGGTGCAGAACAGATGCAAGGCATCTGCCATCAAGCAGCAAAGGAAGGAAGGGAAGGAGCATGCCAGAGGGCGAATGGGAGGCCGTTGTCATCAAGTGATGCCAGCGAGCACATAACCTGCGCTTTGTGGACGACTGAAGGTGGGGGGTGCTGTGCTGTGCTGTGCACCTGGTAGCTGTCCGAGGTTCAGAGGGCGACAGACGGAAGTACACGTGGCATCACTTTTGCAAAGTAAGGAATCACATGGTAGCTGTCCGTGGTACAGAGGGCGACAGACAGAAGTACACGTGGCATCCCTTTTGAAAAGTGGGGAATAAAGACGAAAGTACTTTTCACCTAAGACAGTGGCTCGTTTGTGCCCCTTCCTGCTGCAGCGCTCGCTGAGCTGTGCACCAACACTTTGCTGGAGATACTAGAAGGCGGCAATGGCAGTGGCGCGGCAGACCGTCGAGTTGGAAGCCTTGCCAGCATCCCACAGGCAGAAGAGCAGGCAATGCCAGGCGGATTGGTGCATGCAGGCCCTGGTGCCGACTGTGCTGCCGGTTTCTGATGCAGTCGCGGAGCTTGTGGTACATGTTTAAATTGCGCGGTGCATTCCCATGCAAGCAAGATATGAAATCTAGTTCCACCACACATCCGGGATCCCCTTCACCCGCCCCTTCTTGTGTGTTTTACTTCTGCCCCTGAACTTGTCGCTTCCCCTGAACTTGTCAGTAACCCATTAACCATCCCGCATTATTTCTATCTTTGAGTCCCGTGCATCGTGAGCTGCTCGAGTCACAGGCCAACACATGAGCCGTATGTACGTGTTCCTCCCACCTCATGCTTCACAGATTAACTTGACGCTCCCTTCCTCCATCTCTTCCCCTGTCCTCTCAGAGTTCTCTTCTTTGGATACATTTCTCTTCTCCTCTTGATATGTCAATGCACAAGCCCAGCAGGCATGCCACGTGCAAGCAAAAGCAGACTTGGCCAGGAAAAAAGTCCAGGAATGCAAGCACGGGCGGTCCGCCTCTGCAGTCATGCCGAAACAGCTCCACCCCAAAATCAGTCATCCAGCAGGTCGATGACGTCCCCCGCCTCCTTTGCAGCGCCCGCCCCGGCACCCGCCCGCGCTTTCTTGATGCCGCCCTCGCCGCCCTCAGCTGTCTCAGCCTTGCGTTTGGTGCCCTTGCCTGCACAGGAGCACATTGTTAACAAGCATGATAACCACAGAGCCTGGCTGGAATGAGTGAGAAGAACAGAAGAGCTGATGTGCCCTTGATATGCATTATGAAGGAGGGGGCAGTGAATAGGAAGCCTGCACAAGTGCGGTTGAGGAAGCCTTTGAAGGAGCACGCAGCGGCGCTCGCGCAGCGTGTGCATCCGTGTTGCTTGCACACACGGTGTGTGCAACGGAGCGCTTACATGCACGGTTGTGTACGAATGATCAAGCTAGCAAGTGTGCAACTCAGGGGTGTGCCCGTGCCGCACCCAGCTCACCTCCCACCAGCGCCCCCCAACCCAACCCACACACCCCACAGTTGCAAACCCACACTACCCAGCGCACCTGCAGCCGGCACTGCAGCCTCTGTTGCATCCTCCTCATCATCACTTGGCAGCACAACCACCTCATCATCTGCCTCCTGCACCTGCGCCTTGCCAGCGGGTGCTGCAGCAGCTGCAGGTGCCGCACCGCTGGCCAGCGCTGCCTGGCCAGGGACAGCAGCAGGTGCGCCACCGCCAGCGACAGCTGGGTCTGTCTGCGCTGCCGGCAGGTTGCCGGAGAGCTCAAAGCCTTCGGGGTGCTTCTCCTCGTCCCACTCATCCTGCAGTGTGATTGGCCAGTTGTGGAAAACAAGGCATCAAGCAGGCGGCGCCCAACGCCTCGGGGTGCTTCTCTGCCTGGCGCAGCAAGAGGTCAGCTTCAAAGTGCTGCTTGTGGCCTCAACAAGTGTACCCCAAACCGAGCATCCTTGCACAGTTCCTTCGCTATGCAACTGTTGTGACACCTCAACACGCGGGCTGCCCTGCACCCCTCCAGGTTTTAACATGCACTGCGCGCACCCTGTGTGTGAGGATCAGCTGCGCCCTGAAATGCTGCTCCTGGTCCCCAACCTCCAGGATGCTGCCATGCACCAGGCCGCTGCCGGGCAGCGTGGCCAGCACACGGGGCAGCAACGCGCGGTTGAACTCGATCTGCAGCAATCGGCCAGCAGCAGCGGCACTGGTGAGAGTGAGAGCAGCAAGATATCTGCTACTGGGCTAGTAAGATACCAATAGGAGTGAGACAACAATTGTGCCACAGTGTGCAAGCACCTGACCTCGTCGTCCTCAAGCCCCTCTCCCTCCTCGTAAATGAACTCCCCACAGGAGATAGAGGGGGCAAGCAGCGCCAGCCGCCCCTTGAGCACCTGCACCAGGCAGCAGGGGCAGAAGCATACAGTGCATTGGGGCATATCTGCTGGACAAGTGGGTTGAGGCGGTGACATGTGGTGCCGAGGCGGGCCAATGTCGTGCTTCATCAACCACGCAAAGGCGGCAAAAGTGCGTGCGGCCGGACTGCACCACAGCATAATACCTCCATTTTGTCTATCAGCTGCGACATCATGCCCTGCATGTCCACCGCCAGCTGTGCATCACTTGTTGAGCCATCGAAAGAGAGTCTGGAACACAGCTCACCTTGTCCACAAGCTGCTGCAGCGTCATGCCCTGCGTGTTCACTGCAAGCTGCGCCTGGGCCGTGCCGCACACCATGCACGCCGCGCTAGGCTCAGGCGCCGCCATGCGGCTGACCAGCTTCTTGCTGCCTGACACCTGCAGCAAAGCATTCAGGGCATAGCAGGGGCCTTCAGATGGGCACTGGCACGCCCAGAGGAGATACCTGGTCGGCCGGCTGGTGCTGACCAGGAGTTACCAACCAAGAGTAAACGTACCAAGGGGTGCTCCCAGCTATACTTCTCTACAACCGCACCTCCTTGTGCAGGAAGCTGGTCTGGCAGGCCTCAGGAGCGCCTGCCAGCAGCTTGAGCGCCTCCAGCACGATCAATCCCGACACAATGGCGTTGGTGGTGGCAATGGCATGAATGATGTTGCCCGCCATGCCCTGCTATACAAACACATGAAGGAATGAAGGGGTGAGGGCAGCCACGATGGCACTGGTGGTAGCATTTGCAGGGCTGTTCTTGCCCATCTTGCCCTGCAGAGAGGTGCCCGCTTGCAAGGAGAGCGCTGAGCGAGGTGCAGGTTTGCAGCCCGGCACCAGATGGGGTTGGATGGTTGCGATTGCAAGAATGCTGCTGCTTGCCATGCCTGCAGGGAAGAGTGGGAGGCTAGTATTAAACAAAAGACATGAGGCCCGCCGCACGAGAGCATTTGGGGTGGCGATTGTGTTGCGTGCGCCTTGCCTTAGCCAGACACAGCCACCCTAACAACAGCCACCCTGCCCGCCTCGCCTTTGTGTCGAACAGCGACTGCATGGGGATGCCGTAGCAGGCGGCGCGCAGGTTGGCGGCAGCGGTCACAAACTCCACCGCCAGGGCGTCGTCCTTGTCAAACTGCAGGAGCAAGGGATGCAGGTTGAGAAACGGAACTGCTTAAAAGACAACGAAGACGGCGCAGGCAGGCAAGGGCCGTTGTCTGTGTCAACTGCAGGGTGCCTGCAGGTAACAAGAGGTGGAACACAGACAAACAGGTGGGAGAGGCATTGGCGACGCCGCCCAACAGTGCAACATGGCATTGTTTTCGAGCTGCAGAGAGGCCCTACTAAAAGTAGCACGCACGTCATGCAAGATGCGTGCATTGGGTGAGGCGGCAGGCGACAATCGGCACCAACCTGCGCCGACCCCACTTCTTCGGGCCGCTCATCCAGGAATGTCTGCACTGCACGCAGGAACAGTGCTGCGCTCTGCGCCACGCTCCACACGGCATGCTGGTTGTCCAGCCCCAGTGCCTTGCAGGCGCTGCCGCCAGTGCCACCTGCTCCCGCCGCTCCCCCTCCTCCTGCTGCTGCTGCGACTGCTGAGCTGCCGTTGATGCCGTAGCTGCTGGCCTGCTCTTTCAGCAGGGCGTCCAAGTCAAGTGAATGAGGGGCCGGCCGGTTGCGCCACAGGTCCTCCATGCCGCGCAGCTCCTCAATCTTGACATTGTACTGCTGCCTGCATGAAAAAATCCGAATTTGTGATTCAGAAGCTGCTAGATGGTGTCTATAACAGTTGAGGGGTTGCTGGTCGGTTGAGTTCAATCCGCAGCTTCTCATTTTGTGGCACTGCTATCTGCAACGAGGCACCTCAGGACTGTTGTCACAAGAGGGAGTGGAAAGTGCCACGTCAAGTGTGAAGCATCACAATCCATGGATGCAGCAGATTGAATAGGCACCCATTAAGGATCAACATGCCAACCCTTGATCCTGCATTGTTGCTGGAGGACATGTCAAAACGTTGCAGTACGCATGCCACAGCCCCATGTCACAGCCCCATAGCTTGCCTGAACACGCGCTCGGCATATTGCCCGCTGCTCTCCCCGTCCCGGCGCTTGTAGATGGAAGGGTCGTCAGCAGTGCTCCCGCCGCCCTCCTCCCCCTCCTTGTCACCATCTGAAATGGGAGCGCAGCGAGGACACGCATGCTTTTATGGTGTGAGTGTAGCGGTTTTGTTGAACGTGCATAGACCAAGGCCCAAGCACTGCGTATTGACTCGACTGTGCCAGATGGCACGCGCCTGCTCTGCGCCCGCACGCCTCCCATGCATTCCCTACACGACACACAGCCACGGCATGCATACCTGCCGCAGCTGATTCGTTCAAATCGGAAGCTTCAGGGGCGCCAAAGAGCAGGGGAAAGAGCATATCCTTGGCCCAAACAATGCAGTGAATGGGCTTGTCGGGCGTGTTGCGCAGCGTGCAGACGGGGAAGGACTTGGGGGCGGGCTTGGGTTGGCACTCGAAGCATTCGGTGCGCCCCTTCATGTGCACACTGACCTGGAGCCATTACGGCCAGGGGCGTGTAAGGAACAAGGCGTTTAGAATGAACCCACTGTTGGCCGCAACTTCCAAGTCAACATATACTGTGGTGAATTAAAAGCACAAGGCAGGCTTCAGCTGGGGCACCCGAACGCCAGGCACGTAGATCATGCTCTATGTCACAACAAATGATTCAGTACAACGGAAGCAGCGTCTAACCTGTCCCAGGTACCCCGCGGTGCCAGACTCCACCAGGGGTACCCCCGCCGCCAGGCACAGACGGTTCACATGCCGCCGGGCCTCGAGGTTATCCAGTCCATTCAGCACGCAGTCAAAGCGGCGGAAGAAGTCGACGTCGTACTGCCTCTCCTTGACGTTGCCCTGCAAGTGCAAAACACTCATAATATCTCTCAGTTGCGATAACAAGCGAGGTAGTAGACACACACTCAAAGCCGCGGAAACAAACGTCATCCTCTGCTCTTTCTTTACTTAAGGTTGCACATGGCGCCAAGTACTGATGTCAACACCATGGCCCGCAGCCCCAGGCACCGACTTGCTCCGCCCACACAATGCACTTTGGCATGAGATGGTTAAGCTTGCCTGGTAAGCCTTGATGTCGATTCCCGGCCGCATGGCCCGCACAGCCTCTGCCGCCACCAACGACTTGCTCTGCCCCACATGCCGCTTGCGGAACAAGAACTGCCGGTTCAGATTGCTCGTCTCGATCGTGTCCATGTCAATCTGCAGATGATACATGATTACCAAACAGACAGAGCGGAACTGCCGCTTCAGTATGCTGGCCTTACTTGTGTACATTTGCAGATGTCAGGCGCAAGACCAGGAGAACTGCAGAGGGGTGCAAATACTATTGAACGAACTTGAAAAGTCCAGGGCAGCAGGTACCCGCCTTGAGTTGCGTCGGCACAAAGACGGTGCATGCTCTGCACAGGCGGCAGCGCAAGTTGGATGTGCAGGCAGGCGGCGGTAAAAACAATGTGCAGGCAGGTGCCAGCACCTGCATGGTGACAGCTGGCAGGCAGGCGGCTGCTGTTTCCAGCACGGCAGCGCTGCTTCAGCATGTCAACTACCAGCGGCAGCTCGGTTGCAGTAATCAATCAGTCAGCCCCAGCGAGCAGGCAGGCAGGGCGGGCGGGCGCACCACTTCGATGTGCTGGAAGCCGCTCATCGCCAGCGTTTTGAGCAGCTCGCACCCAATTCCGCCAGCACCCACCGCAAGCACGCGCGCCTTCTCCACCTGCAGAGTGATGGTAACCAGGCCATGTTGAGAGGGCACCAAGGTTCTGCGCAGAACATGGCAGCCATTTCATACTCGTGCTTGCACCGCCGCCACCGCTGCCGCCACCTTCCTCCACTCCCCAACTGCACACCCAAGCGTGGGGCACCGCCGTGCCGGGGGCTTCATCGCCGTGGCGTAACCCTGGACCGAAAAACTCGCCAACGCGCCCCGATCGCACAGCTCACGCACCCTCTCAACCAAGAAATCGCTGGTAGCGGCGAAAGGCCAAGAGGGCCCGGGCAAAGGGACCGCCGTGTTCATCTCGGCTGTTGAATCCATGCAAATGCCGCCTTGCGCTGCCCTGCCTTGCCGCCAACGCCGACATGCTGGCGCCACCTCGCCGCCCGGCGGTGAAGCGGCAGGCCACTTTTAGATCCTTACTACTCTTCAGCATGCGCTGCTTTATGGTGCTAGAGTCACAAAGAGAACATAAACAGCACACATGCAGTGGGGGCAGGGCACAGTGCGGGCACCGTGCACCGTGCGCCGCCATGGCGCGCCGCCATAGCGCGCAGCCATGGCGGCACTGGGTGACCCCCCCGTTTCCGGCCCAACCGGCGCGACCACCCCGCATATTACGTGCCTGCAAGTGTTAAAACAACGAAAGGAACGAAGATCTGGCGCCCGGCGACAAGTTGGTGGGAGGGCCAGGTGGCCGCCAGCGGCGCCCCCAGCAGCAGCCAGCACCCGCCGCAGGGGGGTTGTACGGCGGCTGCAGCAGACCCCTCCAATGACCTTACCCCATGCCCCCCCATACCACAGGTAAGTGCAGGAAGTGGTTAGGGGTACATTTGCAAGCTTCAGGGCGCAATAGCAGGAGCCCCAAAATTGGCCCTCATGTACTGCCGCTGGTTTACTGCTGGTCAGTACGAAGATAGAGCCCAGATGCCGCCACAAGGGCATAGAGCACAGGCCCGTACCAAACAAGCTATAGCACGTCAACCTTGAATGGTTGCAACTGAAGATTACCAAACCGGCATCCTTGAGGGCCTGGCAGGGAGCAGGATGAGCACGATGGCGGCCGCCCAGGTTGCACGCACCGCTGCGCACGGCGCCCGCCGCTTGCACTTTGCCTCATACTCCCCTGGCGTTGCGTTCCTTGCAATGTGAGATTCAATTGGTCATTGACGCAGGAATAAGCACTGTCATCAAGCCCCGGTGCTCCAACTATCTGCCTCAGCAGGGGGCGCCACAGATGATTTACAAAAGTAGAATCCGGTCAAAGAGGGGTGGGGGGCCATATACTTTTTTAAATGTGGGGGGGCTGCGGACCCCCACCCCCCCCGCTTTTTGAAAATGTATAGTCGAGACATGATTGACATCGAGCAAGTTTGGCACCGGGCAAGACGAGGAGGTCACACACATCACAGAAATGATAGCGGTTGGGAGGAGGAACACTTCAAGATGTGGTGCTGTCGGTGAGGCACAAACAGGCTCCTGCATCGGGCAGCTTCGGCCAGCTTACGCGTGGACGGCGCCCTCCAAATTGCTCTCCGCCAGCACACAAAGCTCAATGTCCTGCAGCCGCTGCACGTGGTGCCACATCAGCTGGGCCTGCATCAAACAAGTGCAGCTCATCTTTGACTGCAACCCAAAAGATGTGCAGACCACCTGTACAGACCACCTGTACAGACCACCTGATGTGCAGACCACCAGATGTGCAGACCACCTGTACACAAGGGGAACGGGGTGTCTTGATGACGTCTTGCGCCGGGTAAGACCTGCCATGTCCGACCATGAAAAGCGTCTTGCAACCTGTGTTTCCCCACTTTGCCTGATGAGTTAGTCATATCTTGCCTATGTTCACAGTGTTGAAGCATAAAACAGGTGTTCTGACACATTTGGTTTTGGGGGGCCTGCCAGACGTGCCAAGACGTGCCAAGACGCGGAGGCCGGGGCTGGGGTGCATCTGACCTGTTGTCATATGGCTTGCCTGGGACTGCCTAAGCTGCCACCTATTGGCCTATTTGCAAGCCATGCGAGTCACAGCTGCTCCTGGCCACCACTTGGTCCCGCATTGCCATTGGAGACTTGGAGACTTGGCACCAATCTTGGCCAACGCTGGTGATACATGCTTTGCCTCGGCCAAAAGCGGCGTCCACCCTCACCCCTCTCCTCCTCCTGGACCTCCCCCCGCCAGAGCCTTGCATCAACCTGATCCCCATCCGGCCCACATGCTGTCCGCCCCTCTCCCTCCCTTTCCCCAGCCGCCCGCCCCTCTCCCCCCGTTTCCCCAGCCACCCGGCCGTCTGCACGCTTCTGCCCACTTACCCCTGCCCTCCCCTGTAGCCGCCCCCACTCGGTTGATCCCCACTCACACCCCCTCCCTCGTGCTACAGCCTGCCCGTCCATGCCCTGCCTGCCACCTTCCGCGTTCTTGCCCGCCAAGTCAGCCGCCCCTCCACACGCCCCTATGCCCGCCCGACCACCTTCCCTCCTATACTTTCCCTACCTCCCTCCGCCTTCCCTTACTATCAATTTTGTACTATGTGTTGCCACTATCTGCCAGTGTGAGCACACGGCGTCAGCGCGGCTTACGGCAATCGCCAACAGTGTGGTGAGCGACGGAGCAACGTCCAGCCGGCCGCATCCCACCGTCAGAGATGCATAACCACATGGCTTGCAGAGAGGGTGCTTAGGGTTGCCAACAATGCGATTTCGATCAATACATGTGATTTCTGCTTGCGCATGAGCGGATTTTTGGTGCATGGGCACTGCCCTCCTTCTGCCTATCACATAGCTTGAACCTTCAGTGCGGACATCGTTGGCAGTCACTTCAATTCAAGCCATGTGATTGTTGCCTAGCCCAATGCCCTGATAATTATGTATCCCTCCTAAAAACGTTTACCCCGCCGCTGCGCTGCCGTCTGTGTGCTTAAGCGCTTGCCACTGGCCCCGCTCTGGCATCGCCGGGCATCGGGCGGCAGGGCGGCAAGCATCGCCCCTCTGGCAAGCTGCAGCAAGCACATTCTCGATGGTTTGACCCAATACTGCTATACTTCCATCTCAGTGAAGTATGCTTTCAAAATGCGAAGTGTGTGCAGCACTTCATGCGCAGATGGCAAACTTTGCCTTGAAGCTGCCGCTGGCCGCCACCCACATGTTGCGTGGGGGCGAAAGGACTTCTCGGCCGGCACCGCCCACCAGCCACCCATGTGCATGTGCGCTGAATGTGGCTCAGCTCATACCTGAGGCAAAACAGCGCTTCCTACCTGGGAGGAGCGCTGGTTGAAGAGGTACCACGGCAGGCTCTTGCTCACCAGGCACATGCCAACGTTGCCGCCATCGCTAGTGCTAAAAGTGGCGGGCAAAGTAGCATGCTCCAGCGGCCAGAGCACTTGAATGGCGGTATGTGTGGCAGTGGGAGTTCCCAGAGTACCAGGTCGTGAGGACAGGACATGAAGCGCCCACCACTGGCCGGGGCTGCCCACCCAGGTGCTGGCGGCACAGGTGCCAGGTGTGCCATGCTGTGCTCCTGCTCAGCTGCGTCGGCCGAACAATCTGGTGATCGGGGCCCGGCCGCTCATTTGCACTGCAATATGCTCGTTCCTGCAACAGAATAGCGCCATGGCGACCACAGCTGTCGCGTGACGCCGACAAACGGTTGGCCCGCTGGCGTCCGCGGCCAGTGGTTGCCGGCGCGTTCCATTGACAAACCCGGCACAGAGGTGATTAGCAGGGCGCGGGGCGGGGAGGGCGGCTTGCGTGAGCAAAACTTGAGGGTTGGTCGACCGGCCGGCCGAGCTCTCGCGGGCTGCACAGCCAGTTTCACGCCATAACGGCCTGCCTAATCCGCGCTTTGACAGGCGAGAAACGGCGAGCATGCCACGCGTGCCTCAGAAGCTCCTGCCTAGCGGCATTGACTCTGCCAGCGGCATCGACTCTGCCAGCGGCATCGACTGCGCGCAGGTCCCCGCCATGGCGACACACACCTTGCCTGGGCATCCAACTGGTGGCAGATGGCAGGACCGTTGTCATCCTGTGCCTGGAATTGGGCTTGCCTCGTGACATTCTTGACCTTAAACAGCCTGGTAAGCCGCCAAATTTCAGTTGCTTGCGGGTGTGCGGGTGCCGACGTGATCATGCACGTTGTGTGCTCCGGAGCAGGCCCGCCATGGGGGTGCGCAGAGGGAGCATGGCAGTGTGTGGCAAGCTTGATGGGGGCGGGATATACTGGCAGACCAAAGAAATGGTGCGACACTCTACAACACACTCGAACCTTTGCCATCCAACATGCACCATGCCCTGCCATGGTTTTGCAGGCACCAATGCACACGCTCGCCAACATCCACACCCACGAAAACAACCACACATACTGGTGCCTGAGGTGAGCAAGGAAAAGTTGTGCTGATCTTGTCTTGCGCCCCACCAGCTGTTGGCAGTGTGAGGGAGGCTAGCCAAGGCCAAAGATGGTGGTCGTGTCACATGGCTTGGGATTGTGAAAAGAAGGAAGGGACATGGCAGTCACATTTCAGCCATGTGACACGACCACCATCTTTGCATCTTGGGTGTTCTCCTTTCCGTTGTCTAGAGCCCTATCGAGCACACCCCTCCATAGATGCGCCCCTCTCTTTGCCGCCCCTCTGTTCTACAGGGCATATGCCACCGTGGACCTCGCTACGGCGGCTCGGTATGACCGGCGCACTCAACCGTGTGCGACCACGGCGCACAGCCTCATGCATGTATAGCGGTGGCAACCTCATGCACACTTTGAGCATGCAATATTGCAGGCCCCTGTAAGCATTGAAGTGTCTTGTGCCTCATGTCTTGGTGCCCCACAGACGTCACAAGGCGTCCAGTAGACCTCCTTCGGACGTCTAAAAGTGTCTCATGTCGTGGTGCCCCACAGACGTCACAAGACGTCCTGTAGACCTCCTTCGGATGTCTTAACTGTCTCATGTCGTAAGACCTGTTAAGGAGGTCTACAGGACGTCTTGCTACAAGACGTCATCAAGACGTCCCCCCTTCCTGCAGTGTGTGTGTGAGCTCCCAAACCAGCCTTTCATTCACTACACAGCACACAGAGCAGGTGGGCAGGCAGGCAGGCAGGCAAGCAGGCCTGTCCATCCTGGGTGTGCCGGCAGCAGAACCCATCCACATTGCCTGCTGCTGAGCCCTGAGCGAGTCCCGCTGCAGCGGCGGGGCTTACAGATCTTCAATTGGGCTGACTCCACTCAAGTCCACAAGAGGCAGCGTGGCAACAGGGCAGACACTCTTTGAGCTCAATGACACGGTCTTCCATCATACAACTAACTCACCGCCGTTGTGAGGTACGTTGCGTGCTGGCACGTTAAGCCGGGGAGTCGGCCTTCAGCGCTGCTGCAGGCCACCACGAACCGAACTAAGCCGGCGCCACCCTTAGTACGCTCACTGGCAGCACCCACCAAAGATGGTGGTGATCGCAGACCTGGGGGTGCCGCAGTTGCAACATGTTGCAAACTTTGGGTGTTGCGCTGCAATCAATTGATGGTGGTGATGATGATGATGATGATGGTGGTCAATTGATTGCAGCGCAACACCCAAAGTTTGCAACATGTTGGTATCTCCTACTTCCCCTTCCCTCCACTCACCTCGATCGGGCCTTCTTCAGGAAGCGCCGCTCCTCTCCCTCCTCCTCAGAAATCTCCTCGTCATCTGCACATGGCAAGCGCATTCATAAGGCAACCATTCAGGTTGGATTGATTGACACGGGGCTTGACTTCACCGAACAAGCACAGCTTATGCCTGGACACCACACGAGGATGTTCAGCCTGGCTACCACCCTTGAAACCAGCTGTGCAGGCGCAGCGGGCTTGTAGCGCAGCGCTGCCCCGATGTCAGGCGCACTAGCCCACCGCGGGGCCGGCAGCCCACCGCGGGGCCGGCCTGTTGCCAGCCGGCGGTGGCGGCATTGTAGCGGCAGCAGCAGCAGCGCCTTCCGCGCCCCTCACGCTCCTCGACATGCGCAGCACCCCTGTGCCCCTCAAGCTGACGTGATAAGCTGCTGCCCGAGCTGCCGCGCGTGCTGCAGGACCCCAGCGGCCAGGTGCAGGCAGCGCGCGTGGGGGCGCAATGTGGGGGGAGATGCGGGGGCGGCGCCGGCGGACCAGGCGGGGGCGCGCTGGGTAGTGGACACAATGCTGCGCAACATCTGGTGCGCACGGGAAAGCGGGGCTGTCTGTTTGTATTTGTGAGCTTTACATCTTCTGGTGTACAACTTTTGCATGTGCAACCAAATGTCTGGTGCGCATGCCTGGGCCAGCGAGCAAGCCTGCAGCGTGCATGGCGGTGTGTTTGCCTTGCCCTTTCTGCTTCTCTGCCTGCGTGCTGTTGCCGGGATGATGGACAGGGGCCTGTGCAGCATGAGCGGACGTCAATCACATGTTGACTGGCATGACACTGCAGGCACATGGGCTTTTGCCGTGTTGCTGTCTGGCGCCTGCCCCGCCCCGCTCCTGCCCCACTTTCCAAACAAGTGAGCACTAAGCACTCACACCTCATCACTCACGATGCAGGCACGTGAGGTTTATTGCCGTGATGCTGTCGGATGCGTGCATCATCCACGCATCCCGCCACCCCGCCGACGCCGGCCTGTCCTGCTTTGCCCAGCCCTTTGAGGGGCGGGGCACGCCCTGGGCATCAAACCTGACAAGTGAGTGATTGAGTTAGTTAGTTGGGGGTAAGGGGACGGCGTGGGGGGTGGAGGGGTGAAGGCCGTGGATGGGATGTGGGTGGGCGAAGATCGGGGCGGGGTTTGGACGCAGACGGGTGCCTTGGCTGTATTCCTTGTCGGCTTCCTCACCCCATGCTCTCAGGCTGCAATCTTCTTCTCCCGAGTGAGTGGGTAAGGGGCGGGGGGGGTAAGGGTCTTGTAGGGTGTCATGCAGGTGGGCGAAAAGTGGTGGTGGGGCGGCGGTGCAGCAGTGAAATGGGGGATGCCGGGCCTCCGCACCCCTGATGCCGCTTCCTGTGCTGCTCCCACTCACCCTCCCTCATCCTCCCTCCCTCTCTCCCTCTCCCTCCCTCTCCCCCTCCCGCCCACCTGGCTGCACTGCCTGGCAATCAGAATGTTGCACTGCCACTCCATGCTTCCCACCCATCTCACCTGCAGGCATTGCCCAC
>JAPTJF010000686.1:0-21260 GCA_029339195.1 Micractinium sp. NFX-FRZ
CGTGGCTGCTGGTGCACCTGCTGTTCAGGGGGCTGACGTGTAGGGTGCTGCTCCTGCTGCTGCTGCTGCTGCTGCTGGGACTGCTGCTGCTGCTGGGACTGCTGCTGCTGCCGCTGCTGCCAGCCGCTTCCTCCGGACAACGGGCGTGGCTGCTGCTGCGCCTGCTGTGCTTGCTGCTGCGACCAGCCAGTTCCTCCCAGCGCGGCTGCCCCTGGCTGCTCCTGAGCCTGAGGCTGCCCTCGTTGCTGCGCCACCGGCGCCGGCAGCCCGAAACCAGCTCCTGCCACACCGTTCCCGACACCACGCTGCTGCCTCCACAGCCTCATAACCTCATCCATGCTAAGCCGTCCCAGCCCCCGCTGCTCCACAAAAGACAGCAGCTCTGCTGCCGAGGGTGCGGCCTGCCAGCTGTCCAGCTCTGCCCCAGCAGGGGCGGCAGGGTGGGCAGGGCGGGCGCCGCCGCCAGGGCTGCGCATCCCACACGTGCTGACTTGAGCGCTGCACTGTGGGAGCGGCCGCTGCTGCTGGTACTGCTGCTGCGGTGGCGGTGGTGGCGGCTGGCGCTGTGGTGGTGGCGGCTGGTAGCTATGGGGTGGCTGCTGCAGCGGCTGCTGGTGCTGCTGCCCCGCAGAGCTGCTGGGCCTGCCGTTGAAGGCATGAAGGTTGGGAGGGTACACTGCAGATGATGATACGCCACCATGTGGCAGATGTTCAGACAGTCTTACTGGGCACTGGCCAGTGGCGATAAGTTGGGACCCAGTCAAGTAGGACAGCGTTGACAGCATGCACAGCATGGCATGCGCACAGGCATGCAGGCCAGAGGCAGCGGCAAAGGTACCTACACAACACCTTTCCTGCACCCCTCCTGCGCAGCAACCCCATACCCACAGCACCCAGCACCCAGCACCCAGCTCACCTGTCGGCTGCCAGTCGAGATGCCGTGGCGCCGGCACTGGCGCAGGGCTGTTGCTGCCCTCGCGCACGCAGGGCTGGTGCAGCGCACCCGAACCGGGCCCCAGCGTCGCTGCCGGCGCAGCAGGCACGCTGCCCCAGCTGCCGCCGACGCTAATGGGTGCTGCCCCATCGGGCCTAACTCCCCAGCTGCTCACAGTGGGGCGCAGGTCACTGGCACCCGCTGGTCTCCATGCAGGGCCTGGGGCAGGCAGAGCGTATGCAGGCTCGTTGGTGGGCCAGATGGGTGCTGCCTCCCCCACTGGCACCGAACCGCCGGATGACTGCTGCTGCTGCTGCTGCTGCTGTGGGTAGATCGTGGTGTTTCCAGCAAAGGCACCCCACTTGGAGGTTCGTGGCTGGTGGGGAGCGCTGATGAGGCGGGCAGCGCCCACCGAAACCGCAGCGGCAGCCTGGCTTGCCGAATGAACGCCCTGCTGCTGGCTGGCCGGCATGCCTGATGGTGCGCTGCCTTGGTGGCGCAGCCACTGTGCGGCGGCCTCCTGCAATGAGGGAGCGGCCAGCAGCAACGGCACGAGTAAGGCCAGGGGCATTCAGTCGTCACGGTTGCGTGCAAGCAGCGGGCGGCAGCTTTAGGCGGGAGCGGTGGCGGGACCGAGTGCGGCAGTGCGAACAGTGGCCAGGGTGCTTCTTGGACAGCCCGGCGAGGCCCTGCGCGATGTCTGAGCATTCATAGTTGGTCGACTACGGCGCTGGCTGCTCACTGGTGCAGGTGGCCGTGCGACCGTCCGCCACCGCCGCAGTGGCGGGTTTGGATCCATCTCGCCGGCCGTCACGCCCCTCGTGCATCGGCCATGTGCCCGGGTTTCAATTGCAGCCCGCGTTAGACTGCTTCGAGACACCTGCGGCGTGTGCTGCGCCTGGCTGCTCTTGGCTACTTTGTGCTTTGAGGAGCGTTTGCATGCGTGTGTCAATCGATGCAGATCGCTGCTAGGTCACGGATCTGCAGTGTTAACTTCCGAAAGGCTCCCCGCTCTCCCGCCTCGGGGCGCCCCTTCCTACGCCATGACGACGATGGGCAAGGTGGGTGGCTGCGGAGCCGCGTTAGCAATAGACAGGCTGTAGTTTGCTGCTTTCCCAGTTGCCGCTCCCAGCTGCTGCCGCCGCTCCCGCCCGCCTGCTGCCGCTGCCGCCACCCACGAGTGCAACCTACAGACACCATCCCTTGCTGCTGCCGGCTGCAGATTACTCATGTTCTTTTCGACATGGACGGCTTGTTGCTGGTGAGTGAGCGCAAGCCTCTAAGCAGCGCACCCGGATTCCGCAATAGGCGCACACCGCTGCTGCTCTGCCGCCCCGCACCCTGCTCCCTCGAACCCTCCACTCCCACACTGCAAGCTCCCCATCGCCCTGCCTCCCGCCTCGTCCTGGCCACCCACTTGCGCAGGACACGGAGGGATTCTACACGGTGGTGCAGCAGCGGCTTGCCTCCCGGTTTGGCAAGGAGTTCACTTGGGCGCTCAAGGCCAAGATGATGGGGAAGAAGGTGGGAGGCTGAGGGGTCGGGGGGGTGGGCAAGGATTTTTGGCGCAAATGTAGGGTTCTGATGTCAGGATGCCACCAAACATTGTGTCCGAATCTCACGCGAATGCCCACATGGCCAGAATTCCCACACAGCCAACTCCAATTGGAACCGCCCCCCTGCCTGCCCGCTTTCCACAGGCCATCAGGGCTGCTTTGTGCCGGAGGCGGCAGCGGGGCTGGAGCGGCGGCCGCCCCACCAGACCCCACTGCAGAAACAGGGCACACCCACCTCGAAACTAGTTCACTCTCTCTCTCTCTCTCTCTCTCTCTCACACACACACACATATGTATTATGTACATGTACTTGCAGGCGATTGAGGCTGCCCGCATCCTGGTGTCTGAGCTGGAGCTGGAGGGGAGGATCACGCCTGAGCAGTTCCTGGCAGATCGGGAAGGTGAGTGCACGACTGCCACACCCCTCATTTTGCATTAAAAAAGGAAGATGACAACAGGTGAGGCGTAGGGTCTGGGGGGCGCATCATGCCCGGGCAGTGCCTGGCGGAGCGGGAGGGTGCGTGCCACGTCTGCCCACCTGTTTGTTGTGCAAAGAAAGGAGACAGGGTGAGGGATGGGGGCAGGAGGGGCGCGCCACGCCCTCGCAGTTCCTCGGCCGCGCGGGAGGGTTCCTGCACGCTAGTTCACGCCCTCCTAGCTCATGCAGAGGGGAGGCAAACCGGCCCGATGGGCTCTTCTTGTGCCCTTCTCCAACCGCCCCCTGCTCCACCTCCCACCTCACCCTCACCCCCCGCTGCCCTGCCCTGCTCTCACGCGGCGTGCCCCTGCAGAGGCCCTGGACGAGATGTTCCCCACAACTCAGCTGCTGCCTGGAGCAGGTGCGCTTGCCTTTCAGCTTGCAATGTAGGGGCGCCGGGCGCCGGCGCCCATGTCGCAGCTGCCCCTGCCACCGGCTGACCTGCTGCTGCCGCTGGTGCTGCGTGCCTGCTGGCGGGCGGTGGTACCGCCCCCGGCATGCGCTGCGGTCAGGCTGAGGCGCGCTGTCCATTTCCCCCCCATAACCTGCCCCTTTGCTTGCTCAGCCGTGCAGCAAGGTGCCCCCTCCCCTCCCCTCCCCCGCAGAGCGCCTGCTGCGCCACCTGGCGGCCTGCGGCATCCCCATCTGCCTGGCCACCTCCTCCCACCTGCGGCACTACACCCTCAAGACCACGCAGCACCAGGATCTCTTCAGCCTATTCAACCACCGGGTTACGGGTGAGGCGCGCCTGATGCAAGGGAGTGCAGAGGGGCGGGTGCAGGGTGGGGTGGGGGGAGGGGCCGGGCGCGGATGCCATCCTGTACGCTGGCAGACTTGACATTGAAAGCCGCCAAGGAGTTTAACATTCAAATAGCTTTGCAAGAAACACACAATCGCGCAATGCGCCGCAGGCGAGCAGATCCAGCAACCGCAAGCCCGGCGTTGACACCTTCCTGCAAGCCGCCGCATCTGACGCAGCAACCGACTCAGTAACAATGAACACACGTGCGCTTTAATGCACTGCAGGGGACCAGATCAGCAATGGCAAGCCCGCCCCCGACATCTTCCTGCACGCCGCCTCCCTGTGGCAGCCGGCCCCTGCCCCCTCCGCCTGCCTCGTATTCGAGGATGCGCCCAGTGGGGTAGAAGCGGCCAAGGCGGCCGGCATGTGAGTTGTTACGTTCTGCCTTGTTGTGCGGCCCGCCTGCCTGCCTTCATGCCCATCTGCGCTGCCCGCCTGCCTTGCCCGCCTTGCCCGCCTGACTGCTCCCTCTTGGTGCCTCCCTCCCCTCTCCGAAGCTTGCAGTGCTTGCGTGATGGTGCCTCTCCGCCTTCCCTTATTCTCCCAAACTTGCAGAGTCCCTGTAATGGTGCCTCTCTCTTTCTCCCTCCCTTCTCTCAAATGTGCAGGGCATGTGTGATGGTGCCTGACGCCCGCCTGGACGCTTCTCTCGCGAAGGAAGCAGACCTGGTGCTGCCCAGCCTGGAAGACTTCAGACCAGAGGAGTGGGGGCTGCCACCCTTCCCAGCAGGGGGACCCACAAACGGCGCCCTGGACGGGGCGGCGTGAGATGCTGGCAACCACTGCCAGGGGCGCTGGCCGGCCTCTGCCAGGGGCGCTGGCCGGCCTCCCTTTGCCCTCAACGTGCCCCTCCCGCACCAACGGTGACGCCCGGTGGCATTTGCCCCCCTCTTTCAACCCTTAAAAAACTCATTTTCCTGGGCTTGCTCAGGGACACTGACATTTACACGCTTACATACACTCGTGTCTTACTGCCATTATTTTCATGAGGCAAGCACATGTAACACGCTCAACAATGCAGACGGCTGATCGGAGGCATGCGCAGGGGGTACGTGTGAGAGAAACCGCTTGGGGAGGGAAGGCGTGCGGGAGGGAACATGACGTGGGGAAGCGCGTAATGAAAAGCGTGGCAAGCTTGCCCAAGGAATCTCTGTGAGGGCAGAAGGTTTGTGGAGGAACCAACGCATGGGGAGCACTCTTTCTGAGGGAGGAAGGGCGTGGCTGCCTGGCTGCCCAGCTGCCGGGAAGTGCCGCTGCCCCTGGCTGCGCCAGCTCAGCACAGCTTCCAGGCAGCTCCCGGGTACTGTGTGCTCTGCAGGAAGGGTCGGGGAGGGACTGCCTGTCAACTGGATGCCAACATGCCTGGTGAGAAGTGTGTACGGCATGCCTGCCGAGGAAGAAAGTGTGTACCTTGGGCGGACGCGGTTTGAACGTGGGCAGCAGCGGGGTCGCAGCACCCCGCTCACAACCCACCCCACCTGCAATCACACAAGCACTCCACCTGCGTGTAAAATCAAACCGCATGCGCTCACACACAAGCACCCCACCCGCGCTCTACACACAGCCCACACACCTGCAAGGAGGCAACACAAACGCTGGGGTTCTGGACGTAGCACAGCCTGCGCAAGGGTGGGGGGGAGGGAAAGGATGGATGACTCAAACATATCAAGTTTCAGATTACCAGAAAAAACAATGGTTGCCACGAGCGGCATGAGGGGCGGAACCAGGTCTAGCAGAGGTTAAGTGGGGGGAGGGAAGAATGAGTTCTTGGCATGAAGGGGCGGGAATGCAGCCTAGCAGAGGTCGGAAGGGCAGGTGGGCTGGTGGAGCGATGGGCTGTCGCGTTGATGGGCACGGTCTGTGGAGAGGAGAGGGCGGGAGGGCATGGGAAGAAGGCAAGGCAGCATGGGGCAGCAATTTGGACGTGGCACGGCCCAGGGGTGGCTGGGGGTGCCAGGGAAAGAGGAAAGAGTGGCACCGGGCTGTTATTGCTAGGTGCTTTGCGACAGGTGGCAGGCTTAGCATAGGCTCACCTGCCCCTCAACCGCCCCTCAGCCAACCCAAGCCTTCAACATCCGAGGAAGCCCAAATCAACACCCGGGCCACACCCCACCTGCCCCTTCTGCACTGCCAGCCCTCCAAACACACACGGCTCTGGACAAAGAAACAAGCGGTGCGCTGAGCTCACCTGACGGGGGACAGCACAGCAAAAGTCCACTCCGGGCGCCACACCCCACCCACCTTGCTTGCACCCCTTGTCACCCCCCAAAACAAAGCGGAACTTACACAAGGAAAGAGGCAGTCCCCTCACCTGACGGGGAAGAGGAAGCCCGAGTCGACGCGGGGGGCGCAGCCCACCTGGCCCGTCTGCACGGCGCCGCTCCTGCCGCTGGTTGTGCAGGCGCAGGCGCCGGTGAGCTCGTCGGTGAAGCTGGTGGGGGGCAGCAGGCCTGCGGGGCGTAGGGAGAAGAGGTGCAGCAGGGTTACATCAATGGCAGTGTGGGAAGGCCAGGATGCGCACGGAGCGCAGGAGAGGTCAGCAGCTGGAAGCTGGCGGGGGGCAGCAGGCCTGCGAGGCGAAGGGGGCAGAGGCGCAGTACGGCGACTCAACACTCAGCAGCACTGGGTGGTCGGCAAGGTGGGCATGAAGCGCGGGAGAGAGGTGCGCGTCGGGGTGGTGCCTGCACGGCGGCGGCGCATGGATCCACGCGCGTGCGTGGATGCAAGCCGGCATTGACTTGAACACACAGTGAGGACTGAAGTGCCCGCTAAGCAAATCCAAACAGCTGCCAGCAATTCCCAACACCCAGCATGGGCAGCAGCGCCCCCAAACTGCATCATGTCACAACCCTGCGTACCCAATGTTGCATTGTGCGGTACATATCAGCACTATACGGTACAGATCAGCAGTAACGAAGGCATACCAACAATGTGCCTTGCCTGTTGTGGGAGGTGGGGTGGGTGGCGGCCTGATGGGGGGCGGGAGGGGAGCAGGCACCTTGGGCAGTGGCGGGACCGGCTGGGCAGGCGAGGGAGAGGGGATGGGTGTAGGCATGGTGACAGGAGTGGGAGGCACAGGCGTGACAGGTGGAGGGGGTGGGGGTGGGGAGGGCGGAGGTGGGGGCGGAGGGGAAGGTGAAGGTGGGGGTGGGGAGGGCGGAGGTGGGGGCGGAGGGGAAGGTGAAGGTGGGGGCGGCGAGCGCGGGGGTGGGGGCGGAGGGGAAGGTGAAGGTGGGGGTGGTGAGGGCGAAGGTGGGGGCGGGGAAGGCGGGGGCGGTGAGGGCGGAGGTGGGGGCGGAGGGGAAGGTGAAGGTGGGGGTGGTGAGGGGGGCGGCGACACGGGCGGCGGGGGCAGGGGCTCTCGGGTGGGGGGCGCTGCGGGAGCGGGGGGCTCTGCCGCAGGTTTGGAGAACTGCTTGGGCATGAGAGTGAATCCGTCTGCAGGGCGGAGGGGGGGCAGTGTGTGGGGCAGGGCGGGGGGCAGGGGGGCCAGCGCAGGAACAAGGCACGGAGAGCGGACAGATGAGCTCCCACCCACGATTTCAGACACAGCAGCACCCCACCCGTGTTGTAACAAACACCCCCCACCCATGACAAACACAACAGAGCTGCGCCCACGCGTGGTGCGACACTTCACGGCAGCAGCCGCGACCACGCATGGTGTGGAATACCCGTGGTGTGACAGACACGTGACTGCAGGGCCCACCCGTGACGTGACCACACCCACAGCACAGCTCCCCCCACCCGTGGTGTGGCAAACACACAGCAGCAGCAGCGCACCCACCTGTGATGTGTATGATTCCGTTGGTGGCAGCAATGTCGGGCAGCACGACCCCAGCGTCCCCAACTATGGTCTGGCCTACAGGGGCGCGACAGGGGAGGTGCGAGGGGCATGTGCGGTGGGGCAGCAGTCAGCAGAGGGCCACACGGCGTGACACCAGCAGTGGGCAGCACCACGCACACATCCCCCCCCACAGCCGTCTGGCCTGGCCACAAGTGGTGCATCCCACCAGCCAGGCTCTTCCAGGCCATAAGAATCCTGGAATATTCTCTTCCAGCTTTGTTCTGCTGACAAACCAAAGAATAGGACAGAGCACCGCACTGCAGTGGTGCACTTGTTAGGCAGTAAAGGTGCCACTTGGGTGCACAACCCTCCTTAAAGCTGTTATGTTGAAGCTCCCTGGGGCCACACCCACCTCCCGACTGCGCCTTGATGACCAAATCCTGGCCGTCGGCCGCCTGCAGGGTGCCCGCCGCAATCATCTGATCCAGGGTGCAGCGCTGGGGCACCATGGATGCCAGCATTAGGCCCCGCAGGTACTCTGGGTCCTGAAAGAGGAAAAATAAAAAGGTAAAAAGGAAGAAAGGGCGGTGTGCCAGTGGGCAGCGCTGAGCGACAAGATGGCCGCATGAGGCCCCGCAGGTGTCCTGGGTCCTGCTAAAGGAAACAACGGTGACAAGGAAGAAAGGGCAATGTGCTAGTGGGCAGCGCTGAGCGACAAGATGGCAGCATGAGGCCCCGCAGGTGTTCTGGGCCTGCCAAGAAACAGGGGGGAGGAAGAAAGGGGATCCCCAAGCCCGCACCCCCGTTACACGATCCTGCTCGTCGGCACCTGCCAGCCTCACTGTGCCACTGTATCCCGCCCCCAGCCCACCCCGCCCCAGCTGCAACATGGCACCGGTTGTAGCAACAGTCCAGCACCACGGGCACCCACCTGCAGCTGCTCCCGCGTCACTTTGCCGCTGTACACGGCGGCGTTGAAGGCTTGGTTGGAGGGTGCGCAGACTGAGGCGCGGGCAGGGGGTGGTGTGGGGGTGGAAGGATGTGATGGGGCACAGGGTTGGGGTTGGGGGCGCACCGAGGGGGCTGGGGGAGGAAGTGTGCAGGCAGCTCAGGCAGTGTGGGTGGCTGCTGGCCTCCCGCCAGGAGACCCTCAAGGCAGGGGAGCCTCCCTCTCTCAATCAGCTTCCCTCAATCAGCTGGACAGCTAGGATTAGATTTAAACCCAGGTGCTTTTTCACTCACTCGTGATCTGGTCCCCGGGGATGGAGCTCAGGTTGGCGAGGCGCAGGGCGCTGGCAAAGCTTGCGAGCTGCAGCAGGCGCATGGGAGGGATTGGGACAGGGGAGGGGCAAGGGCGGGGGGTGGGAGGGGTGCTGTGGGGAACAGGACGGGCGCGGTGCAGGGCGAGCGCGGCCCTTGAAGTCCTATCCTGCGCCCTCCAGCGGAGCTCAGGAGCGCCCGTCTCACAGCGGCTGGCCCGTGCGCCAGCTGTATGGCTCCAGCCAGCGCAACACCTGGACGCACTGCAAAGAGTCCTGACTAAAGCCCTCTCCGTAAAACCGACCTGGGGAGTGGAGACGATGAGCCTGCAGGGAGGGGGAGATGTGAGGGGCGGCAGAAAAGGGAGAGGGTGAGCACGAGGCGGTTGAGAGCGGTTGCCACATCTAGGTGCAGTGTGCTGATGATGGGCAGCCGACAGGGCACTTTACGAATGATCACACTCACTTGCTGATGGTGGGCAGGTAGGGCTGGGCCTCCGCCTCTGAGCAGTCCCGGCTGGCAGCCCCCGGAAAGGTGCTGGAGGCGGCCAGGGAGGGGCCGCCGGAGGAGCGGCAGGCGGCGGGGTCCTGCGGGGAGGAGCCAGGGAACCACCACGATTTGCGGGGGCAGGGGGAGGTGGTGAGGTGTCGGAAGTGTTCCAGGGAGGCGGCAGGCGGCGGAGCCCTGAGGGGCGAGAGCGCCAAGTTTCAAAGGCAAGGGGATGGAGGGGGCAGGGCACAAGGCGGCAACAAAGCGAAAGGGTTGGGGAGCCCGCGAGGGGAGGGCGGCTGGAGGCAGCAGGAGTAAGCAGGAGGCAGGCAGGCAGGCAGGCTCCCCCGCACGGGCTGCAGTGCAAGGGAGCTGGGCAGGCACGGCTGCGCAGCTGTCCAGCAGGCACGCCAAACCGACTCTGGCAGGCTCAGCTCTGAGTTGACAGGCAATACAAAATGCTGTTTGCCTTTCCTCACCGCAACATAGCAGGTGTAGCGGTTGGAGCCTGAGACAATGTCCCACTGCCCGCACCCCACTCTGCTGGTATTGGTCCCGCCGCTCATCCCGTCAGAGGTGCAGGCGCATGGCCCACTAGGCGCCTCGGCCTCTGGTGCTGGGCCAGCTGCGGCCGGCGTGGGCGGCACGGCGGGCGGCGTGGCGGGAGACGGCGGGGAGGGGGTGGCGGCGGGCGTGGGCGGCGGGGCGGCGCCGTCTGGGGCAGCTGCTTGCGCAGGCTGTGGCGCAGCGGGTGGAGTGCTGCCTGGAGGTGCGCTGACAAACGGGTTTTCCTGCGCCAGGCCTCGTCTCCCGGCCGCCAGGGCCGGGCCCTGCGCGGCTGCCAGCAGCAGGCAGCAGCTCAGGAGCGTGGCAGCCCTCATGCTGAGGCCAGCAGGGGTGGGGAATGGCAAGACAGTGCAGGCACGCGCTTTCAAGGGACTCGGTGCCAGGGAGGAAGGTAGGTGGCTTCCAAGGTTCCTCCTGCACCTCGCCCTGTGCCTTCTATTTGTAGATCTATCTGAGCTCAGGTATGGCACGATCGGGCGCCGGGGACACGCACAAGGCGGTCTGCTGTCGGGCCTGTTGTGCTGCGGTGGGGCATGGTTCGCCGCCGAAGGCAGCCGCCGGCACAGCTGCTGCTGGCTTCCTCCACCACTGAAGGCACAGGTGGATTTCTTCCTAGCTTGTAATCGGCAGCCCCTGACACTGTTCAAACAACCTGGGGGAGCACGTGCATGGCCGACCTCTTGCCCTGGAAGGCCCGCCACGAGCGAGGGAGGGAAGGGGGCACCTGCACCATGCACTGGCAGCACCTGCACTCTGCTCCCCGCCCATCCCCTTGCCCTCCATGCTGCTTTCCGTGAACCCTGTGTACGCCTCTCCTTCAGCCACCACACCACAACTTGCCACCTGTAGCATGTGCGCTCTGCCCACTGTACCAACCGAACCCCGCCGTCACCCTGCCGCCCCCCCCGAACAACTGGTGCGCCCGGTGAAGCCCACGACGTCCTGCGCCCTATATGTTATGCTCCGCGGCAGCGCCCGGTGCGATTACACGCGGTCGCGCTTGCAGAGCATGTCTTTATGTGAGCTGCCAGAAGCTCCCCTGAAGCAGAGCAGGGGAATACGAGGGTGGGGTGCTATCGTTCCCACGGGCGCCACAGCAGCTCGGGAGGCGGCGCGCGGGGAGAGAATTGGGGGGGAAGGGACAGGGGAGACGCAGAGGACACAGCACAACACAGAATGGGGAGGGAGGCAGGTGGCACGGCGGCGCTGCCGACCGCTACGGGGACGGCGAAAAATTGACAAAGGCCGGGGCTGCCGTGGCGCGGCACGACGCTTTGGCGTTGGTCCCCTCTGCCGCGACGCAGCTTCACGTACTTCACTACTGGCACTGGCGCTTGCATGTAATCTCCAGGATGCCAGCTCAGCCTAACCGCACCGCGCCGCCGCCGCCGCCCGCCGCCGCCGCCGCCGCCGCCGCCCGCCGCCGCCGCCGCCGGCAAACTCAGGCAGAGATCTTGGTGATCAGGATCTTGGAGAGAGGCTGGCGGTGCCCGTCTGCAGGGGGCACGGATGGCAGGGTGGCACAGCGTCATGTGGCGTCTGACGCAGCAGTTACAGTACCAGTCGTACAAGTACATGCGTGCCACAGAAGTCACAGAAGCCTTTTAAACACCTGTGGCGCAAGCGTGCCACCCTGAGTAGCCCAGTCGTGCACAGCAGTGTGGGCTGCCCAAGTCATGGGATGCGCGCTGCCTACCTCAGATGCCTCGGGCCTTGGACTTGAGGGTCTTGCGGCCATCCAGTGTGGCGGTGCTGAGGTCGCCCACTAGCTTGCTGACGAAGCGCGTGCGGATGGTGGTCAGCAGCAGCCCGGCAGCCAGCGCTGCCTCAAACAGTGGCTTGGTGCCAGGCCACAGCTGCTCCGCCTGCGTGCGCCAGCGCTGCAGGCCCTGCACATGAGCCGGGGTGCCTGGCTTGGCTGACGGAGTGCCGAACATGCCGGGCACCTTGCCGGCGCCCAGCTGCCGGCAGCTGTCTATGAAGGTGCCCAGTGCCGCCTGCTGCGGCTCCTGCCCCTCGTTGGTGCGGGCGCCGCCCAGGGGGCGCTTGTTGCCAGCCCCCTCGCACCATGCGCCGGCCTTCTTGAGCATCGGGCGCAGGCCTATGACAGCCCCACGCAGCTGTCTGGACACCAGCAGCCCCGAGTCGAGCGCGGAGTTGAGGGTGGCCGCCAGGCTGGGACCCGGTGCCAGGCTGGCGAAGCTCTGCAGCCACTGGGCTTCCGACTTCTGTGGGTACAAGCCGCTGGGAGCGTCGCTGTACATGCCGGGGCCTGCCAGGTCCATGCCGGCGTCATGCGCTGCCAGCAGGCAGCAGGTGGCTACCAGCTGCTGCAGCAGGGGATGCACCTTGGCCGCCGCCACGGCATCGTCCGCGCTCAGCGGCACAATGTCCAGCAGGCGGCTGCGCAGGTGGGGTAGCCTGAGCGGCACCTGCGCCGCCGCCAGGCGGGACAGCGGGGCGGAGCCACGCAGCAGGGCGCGGCCGCGCTTTTTGCTGCTGTTGCTGCCCAGCAGGGCAGTGCCAGGCAGCGCCGCCGCGTGGAACAGGAACAGGGGCGACTGCAGGGCGGGGCAGCGTGGTTGAAGAAAGAAAGGTGATCTGCCTAGAGTTGCTGCATGGCGTCTTAAATGCCTGTGGCATGCCTGCCCAGCAGGCCAGGGTGGGGGAGCCAAAATAGTGGGCAGCAGCAGGCATACCTGCTGCACACAGCTGCTGCCCTGGCATCTCCCCACTGCTCAGCCCCTTCCCTGCCCACCTGCTGGCCGTCCACGCCGTCCACCATCTCGCCCAGCATGGCAGCCACCTCAGCGTCCTTCTGCAACGTGAGCAGGCCAGGGAGGGGTAGGCGTGGGTGGCCGCAGCTAGGTTGTGGAGGGCATCAAGAAGGACCAGAGGCTGGCAGGGTTGGAACCGGGAAGCTGGCAAGGCACAAACAGGCACAAGCCAGAGCGGTGTTGGCAGAAGCTGGCCAGAGGTCCAGTTCTGCCACCTTGCATACACTTCAGCATGGCCCCCCACAAAGACTGCCCACCTGCGCTTGGTCAGCGGAGGAGGAGGCGCCCAGCGTGCCTGACTGCAGCAGCTCGCCTGCGGGCTGCTGGTGGCAAGGGGAATGGGTGGATGGACGTCATGAGCAGTGGGGCGAAGTTGGCACGCACAAGCTGCCGCCATTGACACAGCCAGCTTGACAGACTGTTCTGTCCTCTCCTACACCTGGAGGATGGGTGGCCTGGCAGCCTGGACGGCTTCCTGCTCTGCCCCTCCCCTCCCCAGTGCAGCCCTGTCCTGCCCCCGACCCCGCCCAACACGCTCATGCGCCCGACAAGACTACTGCTGGCTGCCGCTGCGCCCCCCGGGCACACCCACCCATCAGCCACACACCCATCCATCAGCCACCCACCTCCATCATCGCCTGCATGGCAGCCTCCGTGCTGGCGCTCAGCTCCCCGTCCTGCAGCGCATAGGGAAGGGGAGATACTGGTGGGAGAAGGATGCACACCCAGGCGACAGCAAGGTGCAGGCAGCTGCAGGTGCTGTGCCACATGGCCTGCTTCACATGGCTGGGGAGACGTGGGCAGGGGGCCTCACCAGCTGTCTCAAACCCCAGCACAGACACACACAGGGCAGTGCTGTTGCACAGGGCGGGACCTCCCAGCGCTGCGGCAGTCGAGCAGAGCATGACCAGATTGCCTGCCATGAGCAGTGCTGGCAGCCCCTCCTTGCCCTCCCCGACACCAGAACCTCCACCTGCCCAGCGCACCTTAAAGACCAGGAAGCCCTGGCCATGCATGACCAGCGTCTTGGCCACGGTGACCAGGCCACGCTCGTCGCCGCCCATGCGGTCAGCCAGCGCCACAGTGTTGCCACGCGCACGCAGCACTCGCAGCACAAAGGCGCCGTCGCGCTCCTCGCAGCTGACACCCGCCAGCTGCGGCAGCGGCAGCGCGCTGCGCGGGCGCGGGTGCGGGCCCATCGTGAAGCGCTGCCCCTGCCGCTGGGTGAGAATGGTGCGCACCTGTGCGGCGCCACCCTCGGCGGCCTCTGGCGGTGCTGCGGCTGCAGAGAGGTTCTCCTCACTGTGGCTGCCAGCGCTTGGGGTGGCCAATGCAGTCGGCACACCCTGAACAGGTGTTGGCAGCGCAGGCACAGGCTCACCCGCCGTGGTGGCTGGCGGCGCCGGCTCACCCATTGCGGGCGCAGGCAGCGCTGGCGGCGCTGACGGCGCTGTCTCACCCGCCGGCGGCGCTGGTGGCGCTGGCTCACCCGCCTCGGGCGCTGGCAGCGCTGGCGGTGCCGGCTCACCCGCAGACGCCTGCCGCCCTGCCTTCTGCGCTCTCTTTCTGGCCTCGGTTCTCGTGTTGGCGAGGCGGTTCTGCACTGTCTCCAGGTCCGGCGTGCTGGGCTTCCCCAAGCGCTTCCAAATAGGCATGCCCTGCAAGGGCGGTGTCAGGCCAGCACGCCGCGGCGGGAGGCGGAGGAGGTGAGCAGCTGGCCCGACAGTGCATGCGGTGCTGTGCAAGGCGCAAACGACGGGGAGCAAAGCAGTGCACAACTGTTGCCCCCGCCACCGCAGGCGCCAGCCCAGAAAGTGCCTCCCCAACTTCCATCCTGCCGCTGCCACCCCACTAGCAGGTGGCAGCCGCGGGCCCCAGAGCGCACCGTGGCCTTGAAGAGCCCGCCAAGCTCCTCCACAACGGTGTCAAAGATCAGCAGCTCTGGCGAGTTGTCCCAAATGAAGCGCGCCTGCTGCTGCCCAGTGACGCTGCTCTCCAGGATGCCAGCCGCAGCTGCTGCGGCGGCTGAGCGGCGGGGGCGCTTGGCTGCCGGTGCGGGCTCCGCCTCTGCCTCTGTGCTGCTGCCCGGCGTGCCGCCCACCCCCACTGTGCCGCCGCCTGCAGCGCTCGGACCCGGCTGCTGGCCGCCCTGGCGCTCCCAGGAGCGCCGCTTGGCAGCATCTACCAGGAAGCTGACAAGATCCGCTGTGGCTGCCTGCATCTGCCCCACGCTCTCGTGCAAGGGCACAAGCGGCGGGCCGCCTGCAATGGCTGCCTGCACGGCGTCCAGCTGGCTGAGCACCGCAGATGCCGCGGCGGCACTGCTGCTGCTGCCAGACTCGCTGCCACTACCGCCCGCCATCCTGCGCAGCGCATCTGCCGCTGCCTGCACCGCGGGCTGCACCTCCCCCAGCTGCACGCTGTCGGCCTGCAGGCTCAGGCGCAGCGCATCGGCCAGCGACAGCGAGCGCTGCGCCCCGCCCGGTGGCGGGATGACCAGCAGTGCGCCTTGCATGCCGATCTCTTGTGCGGAGATGGTCACGCGGTGGTCAGGCAGCGCGGCGGAGACCAGGCTGTGCGCGGTGTCCAGCAGCTTGGCGTGCGTGCGGCCGCGAGAGTGGGTGAACTCGTAGTGCGGGTTGGCAGGCCAGGAGGCGGGGTCACTCAGCGGCGCCACCTCGTCAGCCTGCGCAGCGGGCAGGCAGCCGGGATGGGAAGGGGGGAACGGGGCTGTTGGCAGCAACAGTGCTGACCTGGTGCGCGACCTCCTTACCACAGGCGGCCCCGGCAATGGGAACAAGGGCAACAACAACAGGCCAGCGATGGAGACGCAAGTCAGTTCTCTCAGCAACCCTGCAAAGGAACCGCAAATCACGAGCCATCTCCCCGCTGCCTCCCAGCCATCCTCCCTGCCACGCCCACCCACCAGAAGCAGCAGCAGCTCTGTGAATGGCACGATGTTCTTGCAGGGGTTCATCTTGAGGTCCCGCATAGAGAAGAAATGCTGGCCTGCAAGGGAGGATGCAGGTGGGGGGTGGTGGGGTGGGGGGTGCATGAGACCGGCGCGCTGCGGGTGAGGCGTGCAAGGCTTGCTGGCAGTGCAAAGTTACGCCTGCAGTACCCAAATTGCAGGCGTCAGCGCTGCAGCATGCAACCTGCTGCCCTGCTAGCTTCAGCCACGGAGTTGGGTGAGGGAGGCACCCCGATGCTGCCATGCAGCTGGGTGAGGGAGGCACCCCGATGCTGCCATGCAGCTGACTGCCACCTGCTGCCTGCTGTGTGCTGCTACCATGCAGCTACCGTGCAGCTACCGTGCAGCTACCATGCTCACCCGCTCCCGCCGTGTCGCTGCCCTCGCTGCCCTGCGCCACGTTGCTTGGCATGTCGGCATCTGCAGCAGCAGGGGCAGCAGAAGCAGGAGGGAAGATGGACAGCAAAAGGAAGAGGCCTTGAGCCGCCCTCAAAGCCAGTGCCCAGCAGCCTGCCCGATGCGCGGCCGCCAGGGGTGGACTCGCTGCCTTTGTGGGATGCGCCTGGCTGGCGCCAGCCCATGCTCGCCTAACCTCTGCCCAACGCCAAGCTTGCAATCTGGCCCACATCCACCCCTGCCTGCTCACCGGGGGTGGCCTCCTCGGGCTCTGTGTCCTCGGCGCCCTCAACCGCCGGCTCTGGCGCATCGTCATCTGGGACAAGGCGCAAGTGGGGTGATGGGTGGGGGGCAAGGCAGGCAGGATGGCGGGACAGTTGGGACAGGTGTTGGTCAGGCAGCCTTGCTTTGTGGCAGAGGAGGGGTGAGCTGGTGCATGCCCGCTGCTGCTACCGCTGGGCATGTGTGTGCTGACTAAGCGCCCCCCAGCCAGCCGCCCGGGCCGCACCTGGGAGGTCCAGGTCCAGCAGGCCTGGCATCTGCTCGCCTCCAGCGTCTGCAGTGGGGGGAGGCAAGCAGGCACGGCCTACAAGTGGTGAGATCCGGGCTCGTGTCATGCCTGAAGCCACCTGACCCTGCCCCCGGGAGCGCCTCCTCTTGCCTGCCCCCTGTGAGTAGGCTGCACCGTCTCCCCGAGCAGGCTGCGGCGCACCTGAGCCCTCCTCCTCATCACCGCCCTCCCCCTCCTCCTCCTCCTCGTTCACAGCCGCCTCCTCCTCCTCCACTTCCACCTCCTCCTCTGCCTCTCCCTCCCAAAGGCTGCGAGCCTGGCGGCGCTGCTGGTGGGTGGCAACTGCGGCCGCCACCTGCTCGGCCGTGGCAGCTGCCAGGTGGTAGCCAGAGTACAGGACGGCCAGGCCGCCCGCCACGCTGCAGCGGGGAACAGGGAGGCAGCAAGGCAGGCGCATTATGAGAATGGTCTGTGCGGCCGGCACACTTCAAGCTTGGGCTAAACATGGGTGCATCCACCACGCTTGGGCTGAACACTGCCTGCGCCATGTGACCTCCGCGGAGCTCCGTTTTCACCCCCTTTTTTCTTCTCATCTGCCGCTGCCGTTCCCACAACCCCTCTCTTCCCCTCCTCCCTTCAGAGTCCCATCACTGCCCCCACTCACTTCTGCTCTTTGAAGATCACACGCTCCTTCTGCTCCTTGCTGTAGTGTTGCATGAGCTTGGGCACACGCGTCTGCAGCGCCAGCCCCAGGCGGCGCACGCCGCCCGCTGTCTTGGTGCAGAGCGCCAGGTCAAAGCGGCTGCGGGGGAAGCGCCGTAGCGCCACCCAGCTGCAGCGTGCCACCGCCGCTTTCGCAGCCGCCGCTGCCCGCTCCTCGGGGGGCAGGCTGCCGTCGGCCGCGTGCGCAACCAGCTGTGCCGCCAGCTGCTCCAGCCCCCAGCTCAGGTCAATGCGGAACATGACCTCCATGTTGAACTGCAGGGCGCGCGGCAGGGTAGGGCAGAGTGGGCAGCGGCATTGTGGCAGGGGCTGTAGCCATGATGGCAGGTGCAAGAAGCATGTGCACATGATGCTTGCCGCGCGCTTGCACGCCTCCCCGCCTTCCCGCCTCCCGCCTGCCCGCCTCCCCGCCCCGCCACCCCGCCGCACCTGCAGGGCTGCCTTGGAGCCCTGGCACATGGTGTCGTCGGACATGCCGTCGCGCCACAGCTGAGCCTGGCCATGCTTGAGTGCGCGCGGCGGGCCCTTCGCAGCCTTGCCCGCCTCTTCCAGGTCGGGCGCGCGCAGGTCGAAGTCGCTCCAGCGGAACAGGGTGGCCGACTTGATCACAGGCCTCTGCCGGCTTCGCTCGGTGGCCTGGTCGCGGTTGCCATAGCGATTGCCGAAGCGGTACTCCTTGGCCTTTCCCTTATCCATGGCCACTAGAAACAGCTTCAGCAAATCACAAATGACACAAAGGCTTGAAGTTCGACGGAACACGATCAGTTGCCCGGGCCAAGTAGGTCCCAGTGGCGCCTTGTCATCAGCTCTCGCGCAGTGAGTCACTTGGCTGCCGAGCATTGCTGCCTGCTGCCCCTGCTTTTCACGTGCATCTGATCGCATCAGAGAGCCCCACGCAATCGGGAATAGACCAATACAGCACAAGCAGCTGCTTGCAGCAATGAAACAATGCAACAATGACCCGCCCGCTGTTCTTCTCCTCGGCAGCTGGCGGTGCGGGTTGTTACATGGCAAGAGGTAGGCAGAGTGGCACATGGCTGAATGTTTAGGCCCCAATTTTGGTAATCAAGATCTTGGACAGTGGCTGGCGGTGTCCGTTGGTCCGGCGGAAATGTTTCTTGGCCTTCATCCGAAACACGATGACCTGCAGGGTACGGGGAAGCGTGGGGGTGGTTCATCATTTTTTTTCCGGCCAAAAATGCGTTTTGGTGCCATTTGTTTTCGCGTTTTGCGTCTTCAGAATGACCGATTTGAGTGCCTGTGGCAAGGGCTTGGCCGTCAAAAGCAGCGGCAGCCGGCGGCAGCCGGCGGCGCCCGCCGCCGGCGCGCCTAGGGTCAGCAGGTGGGCAGTGCGGCGCGGGACCACACCCCAGCCTTGCCGCCCACCAGCCGCACCAATAAATAACCCCTTGACGCGCAGGGCTAGCCAAATACAGGTTCTCCGCCCAACCTTGCTGCCTCCCGTGCCGCGCGCGCCGCATGTCCCCCCGCAACCCGCAACTTGCATGATCAATAAGCCCTGCATCCCCTGCACCCGTGTGCGCCCACCACCCCCCAGCGCACCTTGGGGCCCTTGAGCTCCTCCAGCACCTCGGCCTCCACCGCCACGCCCTCCAGGTAGGGCTGGCCCACGCTGAACTTGCCGCCGCTCTTCAGCGCCAGCACGCGCCCCAGAGCAATCTTGCTGCCCGCCTCAACCTGCGCGGAGCGGGGTGGATGGAGCGGGTGTGAGGTGAGGGGCTGGAGAGGGTGCGCGGTGGTGCAGGGACTGGCTGGGGATCGGGCCGGAGGACTGCGTGAGGGCGGCCAACCGCATGCCTCCGCCGCGGCAGCTGCCGTTGCCTGAACAGAAGGCGTCGTGTATGGTGTGCCTGCCAGGACCCTGCACGCTGGCCCGCCGCTGCACGGCCACGCGCCCCATCTGCCGCCACGCGTGGCCAGCCAGCTGCTGCAGCCTGCTGCGTCGCACTCACGCTGCGCAGCCGCCCGGCCGCGCGGAATGGCTGCTCCAACCGCCGCTGCGTGCCCTGGTCGCACACACAGCGTGCGGCGCTGCTTTGCCGCAAACTGACCAGCCCAGCACCCATTGAGGCAGGCTGGCAGCGCAGCTCGCTCAAGAAGGCAGCACCCACTTGCGACACGGCGCCAGCAGCAGCCAGCACCCACAAACGCGCACCTCGAGCCTGTTGACGGTGTACCACCGGCCCTCCTCCACAATCAGCTGGTGCCCGCCAATGTCCACCACCGCGTACGTCTCAGCTGCGGTGCCGTAGCTGGGCTCAGCCTTGCTGCCAGCCGCCACCTCAGCCTCGGGGGCTGCAGCGCAGGGAGTGCGGCAGCGGCGGGCGTGAGCAAGGCGGGCAGGGGGGGTAGGGTCGCCAGCCACCAACGGCGGCCGCCGCCGGGCCACTTGTGGCTATCTTGGCAAGCAGGCAGGGGCATGGGGCGCGAAGGGAAGCCTGCTGGTGTCACCGCATAGCGGCTGCATGGGTCGCGGTCGCAGCGCAGGTACACGCATTGTGGTCACCTGCGACTGCTGCTACTTGCAGCCTGCTGCAGCTGCGAGCTGCTGCGGGCCGCGCGGCAAACACCCGCGCGGCGGGGGCCGCCTGCCGCTGCAGCAGCGCTGGGCGCGCCAGGGAGCAGCTCACGGTGGCCTGCATTGTGTCCCTCGTCTCACACAACCAACTGCATGCGTTGCATGTGGCAGATGGCCGAGCCCCCTCATCCATGGACAGCGCAGCATGGCCTCAGCACACGCTCGCAAACTTCCTTGCCAGCGCATCTTGGCCGCTTGTAGAGTGGCGTCGATATTGAGCGCATCATATGACTCGTATTCAGGCAAGCAGCCATGGCCAGGGCACGTTCGCCTGCGCCGAGTCTCAAGTTGCGCTTGCACGTGTCGGGAGCCTTCCGCGATTCCTCGTGGCGGCCCCTGCTGGACAGACATCGCCTCGTGAGAGGCGCCTAGCAGCTCAGCCGCGGCGGCGGGGCTGCGCGTGAGCACCGCCCTGAGCGCCACCCTGAGCGCCACACACAACTATCGGCATTTGATTGCCATACTTCGGCCGCTTGACGTCCAGGATGAGATGGGGGTTTTGAGATGTGCAATGCATTGTGCTTGGCTATGTGCACTACGTCTTATGCTCACTAGCATAGCAAGTACTGCTCAGGCAGAGAGGGGGAGGGACATGCATGCGTTGCAGTGCTTGACCGACTGTCACCGACAGACGTTTACAGGCATTTAGTCGCAAGGGCAAAAGGGGCCAGCTGTTTATCTAGCTGGGAGGAAAAGTGCACGGACAGGGTCGCGGCGCAGCACAACACCAAAGACATTTGCAAGAGAGAAGGAGAAGGAGGCCGAGTGTGCGGGGTGCTAGCTGCCTTGGGGCGCACTTATAAGGGATGAGGGGGGCACAGTGCGCAGGTGCCAGGGTAGGGGGCCGCACTCCGAAGGGATGAGGGCGGCACATTGCGCAGGAAAACGTGGGCTTCGCACACTTGTGACCCCCTGTGGCGCCTGGATGCGCGGCGACTGCGGCGGCCCTGCCGAGGCCAGGGAGAAGCATATGCGGCAGTGCACCGCTGGCATGACGTCGAAGCCGCCTCACCTCACATGCTGATATGCACATAACGTAATGGACATGAAGAATGAGAGAGGGATACAAAGAGATTGACACCCACAGCGTCCAGCAAGACTCTCAAGCATGGGTGCGCCCACAGCGCGCAGCAAGAGGCTCAAGCATCCACCTGTAAGGGCGCAAAGCAGCTCTCAGCCGCCCCAGATGCCACAAGGTAAATGGTTTGATAAAGTGCGCTCCATCAGGCTACACTCCCCTGGAGGTGGCTTCAAGGCCGCAAAATTTGGCAGCGCACCAGCTGGGTCGACAGCCCTGCTGGGGCGCACGCCACGCGCAGCATGCAAAATGTGCCGCGGTGGCCCTCACATTCCCCCGAGGTCTCTGACCGGGTGCTCCGCCCTGCATCTCCTCTTGTCGGCGCAAGCCCGCGT
>JAPTJF010000687.1:0-21255 GCA_029339195.1 Micractinium sp. NFX-FRZ
TTCCCCCCCCCCCCCCCCCCCCCCCCCCCGCACCCCTCCTCCCCCCTGCACGGGAACCCCCTCCTTGCTTGCTCCCTTGCTCCCCCCTTGTCCTGCCCCTCCCCCCGTGTATATTCTTAGTTTTGCCACACCAATGGCGCAGCCGGAGCCTGCAGCCTGCGGCTCGCAGCCTGCCTACCTCGATCACCCGCTGCCGCCTCCCCCCTCCTACTACCCTTTCCCGCCAGCTGGCCGACCCCAATCTCATCTCATTATTCTCTGTGCCACCTCCCGAGCTGCCCCCCAATGCCCAACTACCGGCCCTCCCTTGAGTTTTAGGGCAGAAAGGGCTCCCCCCCAGAGAGGAGCAGAGCCATGTGGGCCCTGCCTGGGGCCGCCCAGCCCAGCCCCGCCCTGCTGTGCTGTTGTTGCGTGAGCATGCCACCACCCCTTTCGTTCCACCAGTGGCCCGCCTCCGAGCCTGATCTCATTTCACGGAGAAAACTGCAATTCTTTCTGTCCTCTCTTTGTAATAGGTGAGCAGATCCACAAACACACGCCGTTCAGGGGCCGTGCATCAAGTGGCAGGCTGCGAAGGAAACAAATGAGAGGTAGCCACTACCAATGCGGCATGAATTCTGCCTGCCTTGCACCACTGCCTCATCACGTGCGGCCTGGGGCACAGGCGGCGTTTCACAACAAGAAGACGGCACAGGCGCAAACTACAATGGCAAGGCAGCGAAAAGATTTGCTCTGTAAGAAGTTGCGCGTTCAACTCAACAGGCAAACCAATAGAGAGGGCAGCCAACCCAGTTGGCGATGCGGCGCTCGGGTGCTTGCCACGGCCACAACCGCAGGCAGGCCAGGCCGTCAACCCCGCCGCGAGCGCTTGTCGGAGGGGGTGCCTGCCGGCAGGGCGCGCCGCACCCGCTGCGCCTGCTGAGCCCGCTGCGCCATTCCCCCGCCCGCCACGGCCAGCTCCTCCCCTGCCTCCTCGTCTCCCTCTGGGCCTCGGCCCGCCACGTCAGCGCGTGCCACATCAGCGGCTGCTGAGCTGGTCACCTCGGCGATGGCGTCCTCCAGGGCGGCCACCCCCATGCCCAGCTGCGAGCTCAGCACGCTCTCCTCAAAGCTCAGGTGCCTCTGGGTTTCGCCCTCAGGTTTGAAAAAGCGCTCCAGCTTGGGCAGCATGAGCTTGTCCGCAATGTCCGCCATCCGCTTGCGGACTGCAGGGGGCGGGGAGGAAGGAGGGGCAAGGCCGGTGGGTCGACACACAAATTGGATTGCATACAAAACAAGGGGCAGCGGCTGGGTGGGGTGCACATGGGGTGGGTGCGCCCACGCCGCTCTCACCGAGCGTGTGTGCGTATTGCTGTGAAGGGGCAGGTGAGTGGAGGAGGGCCATCCTGCTTCCCCGCCCACCCACGACCGCTGCCCCCTCCACATGGCAGCCACCTGAATGTCAACCTGGCGGAACAGACTAAATGCCCCAACCAGGCCTGCCCCCACTCACTGATGCTGCCCGGCCCTCTCTTCGCAGTGCTGCCCCCCGCGCCCCCCCGCTTTCGCTTCGCACTGCCACCCACGCTGCTGGCGCCGCCTGCTGCTGCGCCCGGGGTGCCCTGCTGGACTGGAGTGCCCTGCCGATCCTCCAGGCGCCAGCATGATGTGAGGGTGCGCTGGACCGCCTTGCTGGTGCTGCCGCCCGTGCGCACGCTGCCGTCCCCAAGCTGAGAGCCAGGCTGCGATGATGGCAGCATCATGGCACGCAGGGGGGTCGCGTGCAGCGCAGCCGCCGCAGCTGCAACCTCATCCTCCTCCGCCTGCCCCTCCTCTGCTGCTGCCTCCGCCTCCCCTGCCTGCCGCGCCTCCTCTGCTGCCTCCGCCCGCTCCTCCTCGGCTGCTGCCTCCTCTACCTCCGTCTGTTCCTCCTGCTCTGCTGCCGCCTCCTCGCCGCCCGCCTCTGCTGCTGCCTCCCACCCCTGCTCCTCCGCAGCTGCCTCCATCTCATTCGCCTCTGCTGCTGCTTCCTGCTCAGCCTCCCCCTTTGCCACTGCCGCCTGCCCTGCCTCCTCTGCCACCGCAACAGCCTCCTCCTCCGCCTCCTCCCCTCCTGCTGCTGCCGCTGCTGCCACCCCTGCTGCTGTTGCTGCCGTTGCTGCTGCCGTGGCAGCAGGTGAGGCTGGCGGCGCCACGGCTGATGGTGCTGCGGGCAAGGCTGTGCATGCTCCAGACAAGGCGGCCAATGCAGCGGGCGAAGCCGGTGCTGGCGCCGGGATGGCGGGTGAGGGCAGCGCTGCTGCCGATGCCACTGCCACAGGGGCGGCGGGTGCACCGGGGATTCCTCCTGCCGCTGCTGCCACCGCTGTGGCTGGCAAAGGAACCACCTGCTCAATACTAGCCTGCTCTGCCGCGCCACACTTCATAGGCTCAGGCTCGTGAGAGGCCAGCGTCTTGCCTGCAGCTGCTGGTGCGGTGGCTGGGGCCGCTGCTGCTTGTGCTGCCGCTGCCTTGAGCACTCCTGCTGATGCTCCCACTGCCGGCATCGGTGCAGGCATGGGCACTGCTGCTGGGGCAGCTGCCACCAATGCTGGCTTGAGATCTGCTGCTGCCGCCGCTGCCGCCGCTGCCGTGACCGGCTTGGGCGCTGCCGCCGCGGCCACTGGCCCCACGCGTGCCGGCTTGAATGTTGCCAGAGCGGCAGCCGCTTGCGCAGCCGGCTTGAGCACTGCTGCTGCCCCTGCCCCTGCCACCGCCGCTGACTTGCGTGCTGCCGCTGCTGGCCTCCCAGCAGGGGCGGTCTTGGGCATGGCTGCTGGTGCTGCTGCCGCCGACGCTGGCCTGGACACTGCTGCCTGTGCCGCTGCCGCCAGTGCTAGCTTGAGCTCTGCTGCTTGTGCTGCCTCTGCCCTGAGCACTCCTGCTCTCACCCTTCCTGCCGGCTTTGGTGCTGCCTTGGGCGCTCCTGCTGAGGCTGCTGCCACTACCGCCAATGCGGGCTTGGGCACTGCCGCTGCCGCCATGCCGCCCTCGGCCCCTGCTGCTGCCGCCAGCCTCGCTGCAGTGGCTGGCACCGTTGCGTGGGCCAGCTTGCCTCCCTCTGGTGCTGGTGCACGCGCTGGCTTGTGCAATGCAGCTGCAGCTGGCGCCTTGGCCAGCTTGGGCGCTGCGGCTGATGCTGCCATACCGTCCGCTGTGGGCACTGCAGGAGCCGCAGGCATCGGCGGGGCCGGCACACGTGCAGATGCTGCCGCAGCAGCAGGGGCAGACGTGCGCACTGGGGCAGTTGTACCTGCCGCCGCGGGGGGCGTAGGCGCAGCGGCAGCCACAGCAGCACGCGCAGCCGCCTTGCGTGTTGCACCGCCCCGCCTGAGGGCGGTGGGCACCACCTCTGCTGCCGCAGCCAGTGCAGGCGCTGCTGCTGCCGCCGCAGCGGGAGCACACGCGGGCGCTGCTGCTGCTGCTCCGGGAGCAAGCGCGGGCGCCGCTGCTGCCGCCGCTGCCATGCCCTTCCTGCGCGTTGCGGACGCTGCAGGGCCCGGCTTGGGTGCAGCCGCCCCCGCCACGCCAGCGGCCGGACGGCGCCTAATCACAGCTGCCGAGGCCGCTGCTCCCGCCGCCTGTCCAGACGCTGCTGCTGCTGCTGCTGCTGCCGCTGCTGCTCCTGCTGCTGGCAGTTTGCGCGTCGCAGCGGCCGGTGCTGCGGGAGCCACCTTGCAGGCTGCCACTGGTGCACTGCCCGGCGCGGGCGCAGGGCCCGCCGGCGCCTTGGGCGCCGCCACCAGCAGTTCAAACAGCCGCTGTTTATCACCCCTGGCTGCATAAAAGGCCTTCAAGCGCTCCTCGTGATATGCCGTCATCTTCCACAGAATCAGAACTGCGTGCAGGTGAGAGTGGATGAGCACAGAAGGCACAGTGAGGGTGGGAGCACCGCCAAGAGTGGGGTGAGGGTGAAGGCACACCGAGGAGGCTCAAGGTGATGCACCGCTCGCAAGTGCATGCATAGCAGGCATGGCAAGCAGCGGCGGCACATTGCGAGCAGCAGGCAATGCGGCGGCGGGTATTCCAAGCAGCAGGTGATGCAGCGGCGGGAAAATTTGAGCAGCGGGCAATGCAGCGGCGGGCATTGCAGGTCGACGGGCTGCGTGCATGCACACACCAGGTGTGGGCCCACACTGCATGCATGCTTGCATGCTGGCCTGCCTGCTCACCTGGCGGCAGCTCGTAGACCTGGCCCTTGACCCTGCGAGTCTTAGAGACAACCGACCCGATGCTGAGGTACTTCCTCAGGTTGGGCAGGCGCAGGCGGAGGTCGTCCAGCTGGCTGCAAGGCGTGCATGGAGGGGGTTGAGGGGCAAAGCATTCACCAGGCAATGGCGGCAGGTTCACCACCACTAGAGGGTGGTGGGAGCATTGTCAAGCGGCAGACTGAGGGCTGGCAGGCAGGCACAGCAGGCACAGCAGGCAGGCACAGAGGGCGGTGCAGTCTGCAGCGCACGTCCCTACATCCCCCCACACCCACCCCCACAACGCACACACACACACGCACCTGTTGATGCTGTTGATGTGCGCCTTGTCTTGTCTTTCAAGAGCAATCTCTGTCTTCTCCAGCTCCGGGTTTTGCATGAAGCCCTGTGGAGTAAAGGGGGAGGGGACACGCGCCAAAGGCACATTGCGAAGCAGGACCAAGCACTCGCGTGCGGGCACACGCGGCACACCAGCAGCCGCCGCCGTGTGCACGGCGGCCTGCCCCTCCCGGCCGCGCATGCCCTCCACCACTTCAGCCAACACGACAGGAGCCAACATGACGCCCGCCACTCCATTAATTAGGCTCACCACCAGCTTAGCCAGCAGCCAAGGGTCCATCTCATCGCTGCAGGCCCGCACTGCATCCAAAGCAGGGCTGGGCAGCTGCCAGCCCGCCTTGGACGGGTGCAGCGGCTCCGTCGCCACCTCCTTCAGCCGACAGCACACCGCGCTCAGCGCGCCAGCCAGGCCCGCCACGGTGCCGCACAGCGCCTTCAGGCGAGCAGCGTCGGTCTCGCGCAGCGCCTTGTAGAGCATGTAGAGGGAGCCAGGTGTGCCGGCGTTGCACCACAGGGCCACCAGCAGTCGCGCGGCGCGGTCCACGCCGGCTGCATCAGAAAAAGAACAGAAGGCGGAATGAGTGGAGAAGCATGCCAACCTGCTGGTCGAGCGCCTCCCAGACTGCACACTGGCTACACACTTGATGTGCTGATAGCGCAGCATGCTTTGCGCGGCAACACATGAGGCCTGCGCTTCCGTGGACACATCGAGGCGGCCATCGCCACAGACCCTAAGACAAACAGACAGCACGCGCGTGCAATGCACAAAAGAATACCATTGGCACTGCTGGCCACACTGCTCACTCACCCCGCTTGCCGAGATCCCTGAACACCTGCAGCTGCTTCTCGATATCAAGCCCCCCCAGCAGCCGGGCCGCATCCGCCCTGCCCAGAATGCCGCACATGTCGGCAGCCACACGCGCCAGGCACGCCTCCGCCGCAGGGCCATCTGCAGGCGAAGAAGGCAAGGGCGGGGCGCTGAGCAGCACGGTGAGCGCATGGCAAGCGGTGGTGCTGGTGCCTCAATGGTGAGCGGCCCTACGGCCCTGCGAGCGCCTGGTATGTGCACGTGCAACACCTGTTCTTCCAGACCATTCTCGAGTATTCCCTCAATGTCAGTACGCCTGCCACCCACCTAGCTTGCTGACGCCCATGATGTAGAGATCAATGGCCCCCTGCACGTCGCCGCAGGCCCCGTGGCGGCGCACCACCGCCCGCAGGCCGCCCCAGAGGCGCAGCGGGCGGCGGTTGCTGGTTGCGCCTGCCTCGGCACACGCGAGCTCCTCAAAATCGTACCGCCCCTCCTTGCCATCAAACCTGCGGGACAGCGGGGCCGGGGGGCAGGGGCAGCAGGGAGGGGTGAGGCCGGGGGGCTTACTTGTTGCGGGGAAGCGGAAGCGTGCAGTAGTACAGGCCTCCTTCCTTCCACACGTTCCACACAGATGACTTTGGTGAAACCCAGAGAGGAAGCAAAGGGCGCAAGCGTCACTGCAACGCCTGTGCACAGGCAGTGTGCTTGACGCTCACACGCCTGCCCCCGGCGCAGGCAGCCAGGCATGCATGCGCGCGCGCCCAGCGCCCACGTCGCAGCCCCCACTCACAGCGGTGTGCAGGGGCCGGTGACCAGCGTGTCCAACAGCCCCCACTCCTTCTCCTTGCTCAGCATGCGGCAGAGCGCCAGCATGGCCTTGCGCATCTCTGGGTCTGCTCCGTCTGCCGGTGGCAGCCCGCTGGCCAGGCCCTTCACCGCCAGGCGAGCCGCCTCCCCTGCAACAGCCCACTCTGGGTGACCTGTGGTGACCGGAGCTGACCAGTGCCGACCGGAGCGGTGCAATGTGTACTTGAGCGCCGCTGTGACCGCTGCTAACTCGCTGGCGTCCAGCGCCGGGGCCGGCGCGCCTTCTGCTGCAGCAGGCAGACAGGCGGGCGGAAGGCAGAGAGGTGAGGGGATTCTGAAATATAAACGGGGCGGCACTCGCCGGCAAGCACGAGCAGGTGACGGCCAACGCAGCAGCAGGGCGGCGGCGGGGCGCAGGGCGACCCGCTGGCCCTCTGGTCGCTGTGAGGAGCCGCTTGCCTGCCGCGCCGTGCAGCCATTGCTCTAAAGCCGCTGCCTCTGGTTTGCTCGTCACATACGCCGCAGCCTGCCGAGGGCCGATTTTACCGGCCTCCATTCGAAATTGTGCCGCAGCCTGCTGCGGCCTGCGGCCTGCTCAGATAGAGCGCATATGCTCCGAAAGTTGCAAGGAGGTTATCAAGGGCTGCCGATGTTCCAGGAAGACGGAGTGGGCCCATGCTGAAACATGCCACGCACGCTGTGCGCAGTGGCGCCACTGGCGGGCGGTCGCGGCGGTCGCGGCCCCATGAGTGCACTAGCCCGCTGGTGCATGCAGCTTTGCAGCACACGCTCTTTCTTATCTGGAATTTTCTGCTGGTGCTTCCAGCTACTTGTAGGCAGCCCATGCGCACCAGCAGTCAAAAGCTACCTGGGAAGGGGCAACAGCTTCTCCTGCTCCCAGCTAGGTCGAGAAGGGCCTCAGGCTGTGCCTTGGGACGCAATTGTGCTCTCATAACCAAGTTGCCAGTGAGGGTGCAGGTTTCTAATGAATGACACACATGCAATGGTGGGGTCTAGTCGGCATGGGGAATGCTGGCTGGCACGGCATACGGTGCCAGCGGGGCGTAGCGCACATCAGCGTGACCAAACGCTGGCGGCCCCACCACCGCCAGCGCCTCTGGGCTGGTGAGCAGCGGGTGGGCGGGCAGGCCCAGCACCGCCAGGCGCAGGCCGTACCGCAGCTCCTCTGTGGCCACGGGCAGGCCAGCTGCAGTACAGGCGGGCAGGACGGCAGTACAGGCACGCATGAGGGAATCAAGGCTGATTTGCAGGCTCTGGCGTGACTCCCTGCCGAACGCTACACAGGTCCTCTGTTGCCGTGGGCATGCCAGCTGCAGGCGAAGGGAGCAGGTGCAAGCTGGTGTCCCTGCCCCTCGCTCACTCTCTGCCTCCACGCAACAGATGAGGTCGGGCACCGCTGCCAGCACCACCGCCCCCTCAGCTGCAGGTGCCGCTGCCCTTGCTGCCAGGCCTGCAGCTGTGGGCGCTCCAGGCAGACCAAAACGCTGCCCAGCATCAGCTTCATCTGCCACAGCAGCATCACCCGCCGCCGCCGCGCCGGCGGCACCAATGCTGCCATTGCCACCACTGCCTGTGCTGCCAGGGCTGCCAGGGCTGCCAGCCTGGCGCTGCTGCGCTGGCGCCAGGAGGGCCACCAGGTTTTCGTTCTGGAAGTCTATCAGCAGGCTGGCGCCGCTGTGAGGCCCCGTGCCCTGCACGCGCAGCTGCCCACGCGCAAAGCCGCCGCTGGTCTGGCGCTGGACATCCACCGCTTTGCCTGGTAGGGGGAGAGGGGTTTATGGGGCAGTTTAGCAGGGAGTGGGGCAAGGTCAGGGGTCAGGCTGCAGGACAAGGTGGCAGGCAGGCAGGCAGGGCGGGCAAGGCGCATAGAACACCTGGCAGGTGCCTGTCTCTGCTGGCCAGTGTGCAGGCGCAGCAGGCACCTGTTCCCAGGCCGCAATTTGGGAAGCACACCCACCTGAGAACAGCACACGCCCGCCGCCGGCTGCCGCGATGGCTACCGGCGCATCGCTCTTGGTGCTGCGCGCCTGTGCCACCGCCTGCCCCAACTGCCAGGCAAAGCTCAACGAGTGGGGCACCACCACTCGCTTCAGCTGTGCGCCTGGACAGGGGACGAGGGGACAGGGGTGGTGGTTGGGGTGGGTGGGTGGGCAGCAGCAGGGGTACTGTAGCAGCAGGGTACCAGCAGGCACAAAGGGGCCCACAGCCGCGCTGCCACCGCATGCCTCGCTGTGCGGCAGTGCACGCTGTGGTCGCCCATGGCAGGGCGATGTCGGCAGTTGGCAGGCACAATGATGATGGGCACCTGTGAGGGGGCGGGCGCTGAAGCCGGCGCTGCACCCCATCTCTGCAGGGAAGGGGAACAGTTTATTTACTAGTGCAGGGATTGCAATCAGTTAACTGAATAGCGCAGGGAACGCGAACAGGAAACTGAGTAGTGCAGGGAACGCAAAGAAGTTTGTGATACAGAGAGGAAAGCAGGAACAGGGGGCGAAACAGCGCCAGGGTGCATACATATACATGTACTGCTGCAAATGGGGCGCAGCGTGCAGGCTGCACGGCACTAGGGGTTGGCACTGCTAAATTTGGCAAGCGGAGAGCTACTGGGGATGCGCACCGGTGCACACGGGGCGCAGCAGGCGCTCCAGCCAAGCGGCGCTGGCGGCATGCTGCACCACCACAGCGTTGCCCCGCTCATCGGCCAGCGCTGCGGGCAGGACTGGCAAGCCGTAGATGGCGGACGTCATCATCTGTGCAGGAGGGCAGAGGAGAGATAGGGAGGGTGCAGGTGAGTCCACAGGCACACCAGAGAGATGGCAGCGATGGTGGTGGTTGTGGTGATGGTGGTGGTAGTTTGCACGGGGTCAGGTGGGGTGGATCGACCACTCAATTACACATCAGTCAATCAAGTTGCCTTGCCACGGAGCTCACAAGCACAGCTCAGCGGCACGTGCACCTGCGCACCTCCACTTGTGTACTGCCCTCCGCCCACCCACCTGCAGCTCTGGGAACGCCCTCCCCATCAAGTCTCCATCCACGGCCGGCAGCCCCAGGCGGGCGCCCACCACCAGAGGCTCCAGCCCATTGCCGCCCCCCACCTCCCCCGCCAGCACAGCAGCCAGCGGGGCAGCAGCAAAAGCTGCAGGGTCGCCCTGCGCGTCCACTGCAGGCCGGGCACCGCTGCCAGCGCCAGCAGCAGCGGGGAGAGCAGCAACACATGTTTGCCTGGGCTCCTCTTGGATCTCAGCCCCGCCGCCGCTGCTGCCGCCGCCTGCCGTGCCGGCCTCCCGCCCCTCCTCTGCTGCCACCCTGCCGCCCGCACTGCCTGCCTCAACCATCGCCGCCGTGCGGTGCGCCGCCAGCACCGCCTGTACCGCCGCCTCTGCTTGGTCTGAGTCCAGCTTTTCAAGCCCCACAGTGGGGGCCCCCATGTATCCGGCATCCACCACCAAGTGGTGGTTGGGCAGCGCCGCGGGGGCGACGACGCGCATGCTGCCGGGCCCAGACCTGGGGGGCGGGGGGCAGCAGGGCGAGAGCATGGTGGGGTTGAAACGAAGATGGAGCAGGTCAGGCTGGAAGCCGGATGGGGTAGCAGAAACCTTTGACGACTTGCTTTTAGAGTGTCCAGATTGGCGCCTCAATCCCAGTCCAAATGGAGTAACCACCGCCGCTCACATGCCTCCAGCTAGCGCCACATCTGCACCCTCGCCCTTCACCCTTGCCCCTCTCCCCCCGCCTGTCTCTCCAGCTGGATCAGGCACTCCAGCAAAGTGAGTGATACAAACCAGCTTCCTCTCAGGCAGGGCCGCGCCTTGCCCTGTGCCTCTCCCTCTCCCTCACCCTCAACCCCACCGCCTCACCTCTCCAACTGCATCAGGCACTTGAGCATATGAGAGCGCGCAAGGCAGGCCCCTTTAGATCAAGAACGCATCTCACCCTGTTGTTCCCATACCTTCACCATAGCCCCCCTGCCAGGCAGTGCCTCACCTCTCCAGCTGCATCAGGCACTTGAGCAGCGCCTGCCCCGGGCTGCCGCCGCCGCCGCACCCCAGTACACCGCACCCCACAGCAATCAAGTGCAGGTCCTGCCGGTGCAGCAGCCACTCCCCGTTGGGAGCCACCTCTGGCCGCCAGGCTGCCAGCTCTGCCGCTGACGGCTCCTCGCCCCGCCCGGGCAGCGGCGGCCAGCGCTCCACCAGCGGTGTGGCCAGCTCTCCTGCTGTTGCCGCCTCAGCCTGCCACCCTTCTTCTGCCGATACATCTGCCGCTGCAGATCCCACTGCTCCCAGTGCTAGCTGCTGCTCAGTCTGCTCCTCTGCCACCCTCTGCCCTGCCTCTGCCGCAGCCTCTGCCGCTGCCTCTGTCGCTGCTCCTTCTGCTGCCCCCAGCCCAAATGCTGCTGCTGCTGTTGTCCCTGCTGCCGCCGCCAGGTGGCAGCCTGCCAGCCTGCCCACCTCCAGCTCTCCAATTACTTTTACTCTCACCCTGCTGGTACTGCCAGGTAGGTACGCCAGCGGTACCTCCTCCCTCACAGCTACCCAGCAGCTGCCAGGGCGCGCCCCCGCTGCCACGGCCCGCGCCTCTGCCAGCTGTTCCGCCTCTGCCAGCACAGCAGCCCTGCTGGCGCCAGCTGGACCCATGTCGCGCACAGCATCCACTGAGCCTGCCACCTGGGCGATGGCGGCACCCACAGCGTTGGCCACGGCAGCGTGCGGTGGGGTAGCAACAGAGGAGGCGCCGCGCAGGGAGGCGCCGCACAGCGCTGCGCCGCCGCCCACCACCACAACCGGCACGTCGCCTGCAGCGGGGGGTGGCCAGAAGATAACAGGGCAGTGTGTGTGTGTGAGGGTATCATGGGGAAGGCACGGAAGCGATAACGGCCGGACAAGCAGGTCAGAGTGGTTCGTGACATGCCATCTCTACACCACAAGCAAGACCACAGGGCAAACAGGCAAGCAGCAAGGGTCTCCCCACAAGGAGGCGGGAGAGCACAGTCAATCAAGCAGCACAAAGAACGCTCCCAAGAGCAGACTTCTTGCCTGCCTGGGTCTTGGCTGCATCCACGCACCCCTCCAGCATCGCCTGCACCTCCCCCCAGGCAGCTTCCGCCTGCTCTTTTGTAAGCCTGCCAGCAGCCACAGCAGCTGCTGCCGCCTCGGCGCTGCCGCCGCCTTCCAGCCGCATCCTGCCCAGCAGTACAGCCGCATCGGTGGCGGTAGCGGTACTGCCTCCCATGCAGAGGGCCTCCTCTGCCAGCCGGTTCCCCACGCTGTCGGGTCCCACGGTGCAGCACAGGCCTGGAGGAGACGCTGCAGCTGCTGGGGGCGCAGCGGCAGAGGCTGCACCTGCAGTTGCGGCTGCGCTGGCTGGTCTCGCCACATCAGCAGCGGCGTGCACGATTGGAGGGAAGCGCAGGAGGGAGCCGCCGCCCAGGCCGATGCTCAGCACGTCTGGCATCTGCCAGGGATGGGGGGAAGGGGGGTGAGGCGCTGGTGGTGTTCTCTTTCATCGCTCGTGTGAGGGGCTCATGCGCGTCATGGCACGCAATTGGTGAGAGGAGAGAAGCGCCCAGTGCTTGCTCCCCAGCAGACAGGCAGGCTCCGAAAGTGGTCGACCAAACATGCACCAGGCCGACCACAGCACAGCGCAGCATGGCACAGCACAGCACAGCACAGCATGACCCCACCTGGAAGTTGGTTGGCGCGCCAGCCACGCACACGGTGCGGGGGGCGGGGCGGGGCAGGCCCCCCGCCAGCACCCCCACATCTGTCGTGGTGCCCCCAATGTCTATCACTATCCCGTCCTGCAGGCCCGTCAGCAGGGCGGCCCCCCGCAAGCTGTTGACCGGACCACTCTGGAAGGTTGCCACGGGCAGCTGGCGGGAGGGGGAGGGGTGGGTGGATGCACGGGGAAGGGGTGACAAATGAGTGTCTTGCAGACACTCAGTGGCAGATGGGCAGGCAGATAGGTGAATGGGCAGGCTTTGAGGACAGAGAGGCTCGTTCTGCCGCCCTCCTCTCGACCACACGCTGCCCCGCCTTGCTGCCACCCTTCGGCCACCCACCCTGAGCGCTGCTTGAGCCGACAGCAGGGTGCCGTCGTTTGAGCAGAAGAAGAGGGGCGCCTTGACACCCACCGCCGCCAGCGCGGCCTGGCAGGCAGGCACCAGGCGCCCCGCCAGCGGCAGCAGCGCAGCGTTGATCACCGCCGCATTCTCCCGGGCGAGCAGGCCCAGCTGCCCCACTTCGTGGCTGCAGCACACCAGCAGCGGCGGCTGGGGCGGCGGCTGCTGCCCTCCCTCCTGCTGCTGCACTCCCTCCCGATGCCCTGCCTCCTGCTGCGTCGCTGCCGAGCCGACACACACATCTGTGGGATCACAAGCAGGAGGCTCCGGCACTGCCGCTGCTGCCGCCGGCGCTGCCACTGACCCCCGCTGCCCTGCTTGGTGCCGCCCTGCCTGCTCTTGCGCCGAGCTGCCACTTCCCCCTGGCCTCGCACCCGACCCTACTTTTGCCGCCGCCCCTGCCCCAACCGCCCCCCCCGCCTCTGCCGCCCAGACCGCCGCCTCTGCCTGCATTACCGCCGCCGCCCGCCGCTCCTGGGCGGGCTGCACCGGTGAGAAGACGCCCGACACCACCACACAGCGGATGCCTGCTGCCAGGATCTGCCGGGTGATGCCCCTCAGCTGCGCCTCGTCCAGTGGCGCCAGCTGGCGCCGCCCGTCGTACTCGTACCCACCTGCAACAGGCAGGAAACAGGTGGAGGGAGGGCCGTTTGAAGGCCAGCGCAGAGAGGGCCTGTCGTGCTCGTACGCATAATCATGTGCAACAACAGGAAAGAGGGAGAGCCGTTTGAACGACAAGCGCAGAGTGGGCCTGCCGTGCTGAAGCAAGCGGGCGGGGATGGTAGGGAGGGGACTAGCCGGGAGGGCCCAGGGTCCAGTGGATGAGGGAGGGGAGGGGACGCCAGCTGGCCCCTGCCTGCAGTCTGCATTCTGAGTAGGTTGGTCACCTGAAGCCAGGAACCAGCAGCCGCCCACGGCGTCCCGCAGCCCGGGCGGTATGTCACAGAAGGGCGGCAGCGCGTGGGTGGCGGCGCCGCACAGGCGCACCACCGCCACGCGCGCCAGGCCGCGCCGCTGGACCGCAGCATTCACAAACTGCTAGGCAGGGGGATGGGGAGACAAGGCGAGGGTGTGTGCGGTCAAGCTGCGGTTGCACATTCCACGGCTGGCAAGCTCAACACCACAAGCGCGGGCCGCGGAAAAAACCCTACCTCCTGCCGCTGATTCCCCTGCACCATTCCCACGCGCCTGTGTTGTGCCCAGCATGACTGCTGCCACCTCGCTGGGACCTGCAGGAGATCCGGGAACAGTGGGCCATCAAGACGAATGACACGCCGCTAATGCTTCTGCCCACATGAAGGCGGCGTGGCAGCGGCCGGCCGGCGCCGGCAGCACCCGCCTGCCCTCGCCACCCTCGGCTCAGCGATGCCTTGCCTCGGCACGCGTCCCGCAGCGCCCCAGACACCGCCTGTGCCACTCCCAAGAGCACGTCCTCGCTGGTGGGCGCTTTGGCGCAGCCCAGCACCACGCCTGCCTCGTCCAGGCAGGCGGCGTCGGTGTTGGTGCCGCCGCAGTCCACTCCAATGCGCAGGGACATGGCGACCGGCCCAAATGAGGAACCGAAGAGTGAAACGGTGCGGGTACTGCAGAGGGAAGGTACCACCGCCAGGCCCGCAGGTGTCAGGTGGCCACTAACTAAGAAGTCTTCCTGTTGAACAGGAAGACTTCTTAGTGCAGCCTGCATTTGGTGGGCCATCTATAATATGTTTGGTCTACCAATCTCCATTTCTCTGGCACCACCACCGTCACAACAACGCCTGCATCAGCAGCACGTGTTTCGTTTAGCTGCCGCACTGCAAATGGCACCATGGCAAGTGTAAAAGGGGTGTACACGCCAGCAAAGACGTGCAGATGAGGTTTCAGATGCTGCAGTTGCAACAATTTTCACCAAGATTTAAACTAAGGCATTTGTTTGCATGCGTGCGGGGGTGCTCACTTGCTAGTTATTTCAGAGAGAAGGGACGGCTGCGGGGAGAGCAGTGGTCAGGTGGCGGCAGCAAGCAGCGTGCTCTGCAGGCGACTCGCAGCAGATAGGCGATCGACAAATTGAGTCACACACGATGGCCCAGGTAAGGCCCCTGTTGATGCCTTCATCGCAGGCCGCGGCAGCGGGTTGGCCACTAAGTGCCCCAGTGGCGGTAGCGGCGTGCACAGGGTGGAGTGGCATTGTGCTACCGTTATGCGCCCCATGGCGCCTTCCATGGTAAGCATCGTTATACGATGTGTGGAGCATCCTGCAAAGCGCCAGGAAGCAGCACGGACGCACACGGCTGCCCTTGTGGCATGCACAGCACAGCAGCAGCTTTGGCGGAGGCACGGTACTGGGCACAGAAGGCGGGTTCGGAAAGACTCAGACTGAAGCTTCATTCCATACTCAGAAAAGATGTAGCTTTACAGGAAGTACAAGAAGTGCAAGTACAAAAAAATTGCTGCTCAGGTGACCAGCTTGCAGGCGTCTGCAGGTTGGCTGCTGCCGCCTCCCCAAAGCACAGCATGCCCAGCAGCACGTCCTTATAGTTGCGCCATCGCCGCACTACCAGAGCCACAATAACCACCACAGCGTGTGGTCCCAAGCGACATCAACTGCGCATTGAGGCTTGCGAGCGGGGCACTTCGGCCACTGAACCCCAGGCCGGGCCGCGCGAGCCAATGGGCAAGGTAAGCCACAACCAATCCAGGAAATCGAAAGCGCTAGAAGATCGGCCAGGCTGTGCGCTCTGTGCTACTGGCCTTGCCACCGCCGCTGCTGCCGCCGCCGCTGCCGCCCTCTGCCTGCCTGGCGTGCCCCTGGCATCCTGCCTGGCCCATTGCCTGCATATCTCAGCACGTTTAATGCGTACAGCAACCCACATCCAAACCTCCTCATCCTTGTCCCCCTACCTCCAAGCCCTTCATAGATGCAAGCCGCCAGACGCGGCGTGGTGGCATGCCCACGCCACAACCTCCCCCTCCCCCACCACCCCGCCCCCCACCCCTCTTCCTCCCTCCTCCCCGCCTGGCTTGCGCAGGCCGCAGCTGCCCCGCGCGGCGTGGTGGTGTGGCTACGCCAGGACCTCCGCCTGCACGACCATCCCGCCCTCACCGCTGCCGCGGCAGACGCCCGCAAAGCCAAGTCTGAACTCACGCTTGTGTTTGTGCACTCGCCCGAAGAGGATGGGGATGAACTGGCCACAGGCGAGTGAAGTTCTTGGGGTGCTGGTGGGAGGTGGGAGGATACGGGCACCTGGAAGAGGTGACAGGCAACGTGTTATGCCAGCTGCTGGCCCCGCCGCCTGCTGTCTCCGCCCCCAACATTTCGGCACACGCGCTGCCCTGCACCTGCTGCCGTTCTTGCCAGGGCCGCTGCCCCTGCTCCACCCCCCTCTGGACTCGCACCTCCCTGGCTGGCCACGATTGCTCCCCAGCAGGGCACAGCTGGCGGCCGGGGCCCGCCAGCCTGGTGTGGCTCGAGGGCGCCCTGCGCTGCCTAGAGGCGGATCTCACTGCGCGCTACGGCCCGGGGGCTTCCCTGATCTACAAGAAGGGGCCCTATGCAGCGGCGCTGCAGGAGGTGGCGGCGGCGGCAGGGGCGGGTGCGGTCTACTTCTCGCGCCGCTACGAGCCCGCCATGCAGGTTAGGCACGCCCCAAATCTTGAGAGGGGGGGCTGGGCGGGGCTGGGGCTGGAGTGGGGTGGCATGCGGTGGGCGGCAGCAGAGGGTGCCGGGGCGGGTCTACATCTCACGCCGCTACGAGCCTGCCATGCAGGTATGAGGGGTGCGCACCTGGGAGCGCAGGGAGGGGTTGAGGAGTAGGATGGGGAAGGCGGGAAGGTGTGACTGCCTGCCTGCCTGACCTGCTGCCCCACCTGCCTCCCACTGGTACTTCAAACCCATTCAATGGTCCGTTGGATGCCTGCTTGCCCTGCCCTGCAGGCCACCGATGGGCAGGTACAGCAGGAGCTGGAGGCAGGCGGCCTGGCAGTGCGCAGCTTCCCTGGCTACCTGCTGCACGAGCCGGGCAGCGTGCGGCTGGACTTGAGCAAGTGGGCGGGCCACTTTGGCAGCCTCATGCCCTTCAACAGGTGGGGGGCAGCTGTGCTGTGCTGTGCTGTGCTGTCAGCTGGCGGAGGGGAGGGTCGGAGAGGGGCAGCATGAGGTTGGAACCCAACAAAAGAAAGTGGCCAGGCCACTTTGGCAGCCTCATGCCCTTCAACAGGTGGGGGGCAGCTGTGCTGTGCTGTGCTGTGCTGTGCTGTGCTGTGCTGTGGCATGCTGTGGCCTGCCGTGCTGGCTGCCCCAGTGTGGCCTGCCTGCCGCATGCAGAGGCCTGGCCACTCAATCCCCAGGCGCCTGATCAGGTCCAATCCCAACCCCCGCTGCTGACTGGGACACGTTCAGACTGCAGGTGCATCCATGATTCGACCCGACTTGCCTGCTAGCTCCCATGCGGCACCCGCTGCTCGCCCCCTGCAGGGCCTGCGAGGCGCTAGGACCTCTGAAGCCCCCGCTGCCGCCGCCCCCCTCGCTGCCGGTGCCCAAGCGCAGCATTGCGCAAAAGTGAGGCAGCCTGCCTGCCTGGCTGCCATCCTGGCTGCCCGCCCGCCTGTCTGCCATGCCTGCTGGGCACCATCGCCTCCTGGCCTGGTTGTGTGTTTGTTTGTATGTGTGTTTGTTTGTGTGACATCAGTGTCCTACATTTGCACCGCTTCTTACACCCCATACCACTGTCAACATCCCTGTGCAGGTGCGGCTCCGTGGGGCTGGAGGGTCTGGGCCTGGCTGCGATGCCGCGCCGGCGGGACGGCAGCACCGTCGACTGGGCGGCCCCCATCCGAGCGGCCTGGGACTTTAGAGAACAGGCAGCCCTGAACGCCCTGGACGCGTTCATCGAGCAAGGTGCGCTGGCTCCATGGCTGGCCGGCCGGTTGAGCACGCTGTGCATGCTGAGCTGCGCACTTGCTGTCCCTGCGTGGCTCCCGTGCCATCTGCTCGCTTCACCCCCCATACCCGTACGGGCCGCCTGCCCGATCGTGCCTCATTGGCACGTATGGCCGCCCCCCTCCCCTGTGCCTACCTGCAGGCCTGCAGCGGTACGAGGCGGACCGCGGCTTTGCCGACGGCCGCGCCGTCAGCCGCCTGTCCCCCTACCTGCACTTTGGCCAGCTGTCGCCATGCCTCATGGCGCACCGCCTCAGCGAGGCAAACTGCAAGCAGGCAAGTCTCCATGTGGTTTAGCCTGCCTGCCTGCCCGCCTGCACGCATGTCCCCCTACTTGCGCATTTGGGAATCTTGAGCTCTCGCCCCTCCTCGTGGTGCACTGCCTCAGCAAAGCATGCTGCCAGCAAAGCATGCTGCCGACCAGCAGGCAGCTCCATCTGTATCGCTCGACACCAGCATGTCTGCCTGCCCGCCACTTCAGCGGCCAGCCTGCCTGCCTGCCTGCCTGCCTGCCTGGCATATGGCATATGGCACACCGGGTCAGGAGCGGGAAACAGCAGGCAGGTGGGCCAGGAGGCTGCCTCTGTGCCTGCCTGCCTAATGGCACACTTGCCCTCCCGGCCACCGCCCGCCAGGTGTCCAAGACCTTTTGGCGGCGCCTGGTGTGGCGTGACCTGGCCTACTGGCAGCTGCACCACTGGCCCGCCATGGCGGTGCAGCCAATCAGGGAGCACTACGCTGGGCAGGTGCGGGGAGGGCAATTGGGCAGATTGGGAGGACAGGTGGGCTTGGGGTGCGTGGACGCGTGGTGCGTGCGTTGTGCGATTGAAGTGGAGCAGAGTGGGTTGTGGGTGCCAGGCCGGTGGTCGACGCGGAAGCACCACTGCACTGCACCACCGTATGATGCTGCTGCCAGCCCTCTGGCTCGTGCAAGCCCATCGTCTGTCCTTCTTGAAAACCCGTTCCTCACCCAGATCCACCGTAACCCCCGCATCTGCTCCCACCTCCAGGAGTGGGCATCTGATGCAGCTGCGCTGGCGGCCTGGCAGCGCGGCCGCACCGGCTTCCCTCTGGTGGATGCGGGCATGCGGGAGCTGTGGGCCACGGGTTGGATGCAGCAGAACGCGCGCATGGCGGCGGCCTGCCTGCTGACCGAGTACCTCAACCTGCCTTGGGTGGAGGGAGCCAGGTGAGGGGATTGTGGGGGTGCGCAATGGGTGGCTGGTGAGGAGGTGAGGTGGCATGCAGTGTGGCCCGGCAGCAAGATGTGGCACATGCACCCCACAGCATCCACCTTGGTAGTCATATGGTGCCACGTCACCTTGGCTGGTGCCACGTCACCTCAGCTGATGCTGACCTGGCAACTCGCAGAGCTCTCCAAGCAACTTACGCTTAGTGCGCTGACCTGCCCCGCCCCCAACCCACCCTTCTTTTCAGGTGGTTCCACGCCACCCTGGTCGATGCTGACCTGGCAATCAACAGCATGATGTGGCAGAATGCTGGCAAGGCAGGGCTGGACCAGTGGCAGTTCACGGTGCTGCCCACCTCCAAGGCGCAGGTGAGGACCCTTTGCTCCCAACAACTAGCTCCTTTCTAGGCTAGGGCTTGCCCGCGCCAGGTCGGAGCGGGTCGGTTTGGAGTTTGGGGCGGTTCACCGTGCTGCCCACATCCAAGGCGCAGGTGGGGCGGGGGGTGCCTACTTGTGTTGCTCATTTGCCAAATTTGGGCAAGAGGGATGGGCTGTATCAACGGCTCTGCCCACCTTTATGGGCATAGGGTGAGGGCGCCCCCACGTCGACCTCCGCCCTAAGGCTTGCGTGGGCGCCACCCACCGCCTCTTACCTGCGCTGCCCCCTTAACCCGGCTCCTCTGGTTCCTGGCCGGCCCTACAATCCCCTGCAGGACCCCAGCGGCGCCCACATTTGCAGCTGCCCGCCTGTGCTGCCCCCTTCCGAGGCTCCTCTTGCCCCTGGCCGGCCCCACAATCCCATGCAGGACCCCAGCGGCGCCTACATCCGCCGGTGGGTGCCTGAGCTGGCGCGCCTGCCCGACAAGCACATGCACGCGCCCTGGGAGGCGCCGGCTGCGGCCCTGGAGGCGGCAGGCGTGGTGCTGGGGGAGAGCTACCCCCACCGCATCACCACACGCAGCATGCAGGTGGGTGGGTGGGATTTGGGGTGGCGTGGCAGGAGAGGTGCAGTGGGAGTGGGGGAGTTGCCCTCCTCGCATCATCAAGCACACAGCATGGGGGCGGGTGGGTGCTGTGGGCTGGAGGGGCAGCAGGCAGAGCGTGAGCAGGGCCAGCATGCAGGCATACAGGCAAAGTGGAATGGGAAGCAGGTGGGGCAAGGTTGCTGCGTTGCAGTATGTGCAGTCGCAAGCTGAGGCCATATGCTTGCCCTGCTCTGCTGCTGCAGGAGCTGCGGGCAGCCAACACTGCGGCCATCTTGGCGGCCCGGTTGCCCGCGGGGGCCGGCTGCCGGGATGCCCAGGGGTATGACCTCATCACCGTGCCGCAGGTGGGTGTGCTGCTGGCTCCTTTGTTCCTCAACCTGGTGCGTTTAAAACTATGTGTTGGGCCCCCCAGGGATGTTTGAACTCATTGCCGTGCCTCTGTTGAGTGGAGGAAGGGCTTTGCTCACGCCTGTGCTGTCAGTCACGGGATGCGTTTGTGGCCGTGCCGCAGGTGGCACCTAGCGCACCGCCGCCTCGGTTTGCTGTGCGCATGCTTTTGGAAGATGCACAGAACTCTGCCCGAAATGCTCTTCGCCCTCCACACATGGGCCTGGCCCCCAAGTGTCTTCAGCAAACACCGTGTGCTGCGTGCCGTGCTGTGCCATGCTGTGCAGGGTGCCACGCTGGCGCACGACGGGCAGCGTGTGCGCGTGTACACCAAGCCGATTTATCGAGGGGCGGCAGCAGGGGAGGAGGGGGAGGAGGGGGAGGAGGCAGATGCAGAGGAGGCAGCAGCAGACGGAAGAGGCAGCAGCAGCGGGACGCAGCGCCGGCGCAACTCTGGTGTGAGCGGCGGTGGAGGCGTGAAGCGCGGCGGCAGCACCAGAAGCAGCGACAGCGGTGGCGGCAAGCGGAGGGGTCCCAACGGCACCGCTGGCGGCAAGCGGGGTAGTTCAGGTGGCGGCGGGGGCAGCGGCAAGAGGGGAGCTGGAGGTGGCAAGCTCAGAACCGCTGCCTCTGCGGTGGCACCCCCCAGGGCGGCCCCTTGTTCGCCCGCCTCGCGTCTGGCTGCACAAGGCACAAGGGCGGCGCAGGCGGCTGTGCGGCCGTTTCATGCCTTGTAATGTACAAAAGTGACTTGTAATGTACGAAAGTGACTGTGCACACGCGGGGCCGCCACGCCTGGCACCCGGCCTGCGACTTTTGACTCTTTCTCCTGCAACAGACCAAGTGACGCCAGAGGCACGCTGTCGGGCCGCGGCGCAGGGGAGGAGAGCGCTGGTCACACAGCGGCAGCACAGCCTCCAAGGTCTGCAGCAGCAGCAGCCCAATCTCGTCCACGAGAGGCTGCATAGAGGTGCGGCTTGTTTTGCTAGTGCTGACTGACTGAATGCGGGTTTTGCTAGTGCATGGTCGGCTGGTGCTCTGAGATCCGGGGCTGTTGATTGATGCCTACTTCTGACAGAGGTTGCGGGAAAGGGCAGCAATATTATAATGAGGTATGCACAGTGCAACACACAAAACAATCGAGGTGGGTAGATGCCAGAAGCGGCGCGTGCGGAGGGAGGGCAGCGGGAGAAGGGGGCTTGGTTGAAATTGTTACGGTTAGGAGGGGGTGATGGGTTGGCGGACAGGCTCACTTGCTAGATGGTGGCGGGCTGGGAGGGGGTGGGGAAGGCGAAGGTGGTGGTGGGGAGGGCGGGGGCGGCGAATCAACAACCTCAGGCGGGGGTGGTGCATCAACCTCTTCGGGCGGCGGGGGCGAGTCGGCCGCCGACGGCGGCGGCAAACTGACCACTGGCGGCAGCGGGGGCGGCGAGGGGGGTGCGGGCGG
>JAPTJF010000688.1:0-21193 GCA_029339195.1 Micractinium sp. NFX-FRZ
CCGCCTCCCAAGTCGCCACCGCCCCCCAAGTCGCCGCCGCCTCCCAAGTCGCCCCCGCCCCGGCGTGGGCCCCCGCCACGGCGGCCACCTCCGCCCAGGCCTGGCCCTCCCCCGCCCCCCAGCCCCCGCCCCCCGTCTCCAGAGCCTCCGGAGTCCCCACCTCCCCCGGAGCCCAGCCCGCCACCCAGGCAAGCCAAGCAGCCAGCCAGCAGTGCGCGGGAAGGCCTGGCTGCCCTGCTGACACAGCACAGCAGGCGAAAAGCACGGTGCAACAGCACGCAAAGCTGCCCAAAGACCTGGGCACCTAACCGCCAAACTTGACCGCCACGCTTGCCTCCTGGCTGCCCCACTCTCTGCCCCTGCAGCCCGCGCCCGCCCAGGCCCAACCCTCCCTCTCCGCCGCCGCCGCGGCCGTCGCCGCCGCCGCCGCGGCCCGCCCCGCCGCCGCCACGCGAGCGGGCCCTGACGGAGCAGTCCGGAGTGGCGCTCACTTACAACGTGAGTTTTTAACATTGCTTGTTTGCAATGCGCATGCCCTCTCGCGAGCTGCGCAGCAGTGCTGAGCTGGCGCAGACTGTATTGGGCCCAGGGCGAGTGTAGAGGCTAGAGCGGCTAGAGCGTTACCCGATCCAGCGCCGAGGTCACACCGAGGCCCAGGGGCCTTGTTGTGCTTGTTTCGCTGCTCTGCCCTGCTCTGCTCTGCCCCTTTCCCCCTGCCCCCGCCCATCCATGTCGTCTCCACCCTGCCCACCCACCTCCCCACCCCTCCTGCCTGCAGCACGTCACCAACTGGGGTACCCCCAAGATCTCGGTCAACCCCGGCTCCTTCATCAACCCTTACGACATCGTCATCGACACAGAGGGCTGCTTCTACGTGAGTGGCATAGTGGGGCGGGAGGGAGGGAGAGAGCGGAGGGGCGGGCAGGCAGTCGGGGCGGGCAGGCATGAGGGTGCATCGGGCGGTGGCGGCGGCAGGCGGCAGGATGCAGTGGCCACGTGGGCAGAGGCCAGCAGCACACGCCACGCTTGGGCTGCACCGCCCCGGCTCGCCATCCGCGCTCCCAACCCTCCACCCTCCACCCTCACGCGCAACCCCTTTGTGCCTCCCTCCCCCCCTCCCCCACACTTTCCACCTGCAGGTGCTGGATGCCGGCAACTTCCGCATCCAGAAGTTCAGCCTCTGGTTCGGCTTCATGATGCAGTGGGGCAGCTACGGCAGGGGGAAGAGCCAATTCACGGCGCCCGAGGCGCTAGCCATCGACAAAGACAACCGCATCTACGTCACAGACTCCTCGCTGTCGCGCGTCCAGGTCAGCAGGCGCCAGCATGGCAGGCAGGGCAGCAGGAAGGGCAGGCAGGGCAGCAGGCAGGCAATCAGCATCCCACCACCCGCGGCAGCATGCCCACCTGCGGGAGCGCAGTGCTGCGGTACCGCACACCCTGTACTGCCTTTGGGATGTCGCCCCCGCCGGAGCCTGCTGCCCAGCCGCCCGCACTGCAGCGCTGGGCGCTGCACCGCGCGTCTAGGGTTGAGCTCACCCCGCCCCCAACAGTCCCACCTCACACCCAATACCCCGGTGTGCCCAACCCGTGCGCAGGTCTTCAACTCCAACGGCCTGTGGCTGTGGGAGTTCAAGACGCGGCCTGGCGCGGGCAGCGAGATCCTGGGGATCGCCGTCGACAAGCGGCTGACCGTCTATGTCTGCGACCGGGCGGGGCAGCGCGTGCAGGTGGGCGGGAGGCTCACCTGTCTGGGTCGGAGCAGGAGGGATGTATGATAGGCTGAGGGATAGGCTGAGGGATAGGCTCACCTGTCTGCCTCCCCCGCCATTCCCCCCACGCCCCTGCAGCTTGTTTTTGTTTACAGTCCGTTTCTCCACAATGAAACTTGCGATACAGTCCCCGCGCGCATGGCCCTGCCTGCCACTATACTCAGGCTGTATGCAGGCCTCCCGCTTCCCCCCCGCAGCTCTTTTGCTTCTTCGCTTAGGGTGTGCACCACCCTGCTCTGGCGACTCCAGCATCGCCACCGCCCCTGCCGCCCCCAACCTCAAACTCCTCTGCCCCTCCCCGTCCCCCTCCCCCCGCCGCCGCAGCTCTTCAACAACCAGGGCGTGTTCCAGAAGGAGTGGCGCAGCCTGCCTTACGCCGAGGGCTCTGGCATCGGCACTGAACCCTTCGACTCCCCCTCCTACCTGGTCTACGATGCCAAGAAGGATGTGCTGTACATTGATGAATACGCTGTGGCAGGTATCGACGGCGTCATCAAAAAGGTGGACCCCGTGAAGGAGCAGCTGCTGCTGCAGTGGGGCCAGTTTGGCACCGGCAACGTGCAGTTCCGGGGCACAGCGGGCATAGCGCTGGACACGGTGGGCGACCTGTACGTCGCAGACCCCGGCAACTGCCGCCTGCAAAAGTTCCGCCCCAACGGCCGCTTCGTGACCGCCATCTACGGCAAATGCGTCGAGCGCCCGCCCAAGCCGGAGCAGTTCAACTATGCAAAGGGGGTGGCGGTGGACGCGGCAGGAAGCGTGTGGGTGGCCGACGCGGGGCGCAACCTCATCATGCGGTTCAGGCCTCAGTTTGGGTGAGTGTGGGGAAGGGTGGGTGGGAGGGTTGGGTTGGGTTGGTCGCTGCTGGAGTGCATGCGGGGGGGGGGTGGGGGGGCATATGGGAGGCCAGAGGGAGGGCGCTGTCTCCCCGGGGAGGAAGGTGGGGCAAATGGGCTGGGCACGGCACAGGATGGGGCGGGCACCCAGGGCCGGGCCCGCTGGGGGCAGCACCCTCGGCAGCAGCACCGTGACTGCCCCGCCCGCCGTGGCCTGACATCCTGCCCTGCCCCCCTCCCCCGCCCGCCTCCCCTGCCCGCAGGCCCAAGCCCCCGTGGTGGGACGACCCCGTCTGCCTTGTCTCCCTCCTCACCAAGTGCATTCAGTGCAGCGAGGACTGGAACGAGTGCCTGGCCTGCCGCCCCGGCTACGTCCCAGACGGCGTCGGCTGCAAGCCCGACTCGGTGCGTGCCTCTGCCCCCGCCGCTTGCGCCTGCTTGCCTGCGTGCCTGCGTGCCTGGTTGCCTGGCGCCACCCCCCGCCTTGCCGTTCCATATGCTCTGGCTGGCCTCCCCACTGCCCCTCCGCCTGCACAGCCCACCCTGCCTTCCCACTCACCAGCCAGCCTGTGCCGCCGTGGCCCCCCACGCCCCGCCTCTCCGCAGGCCTGCCAGACCGGAGGCACCACCAACTGCAAGCGGTGCAGCGCTGACGGCAAGACCTGCGCAGAGTGCAACCCCGGCTACGTCCCCTCTGGAGCCACATGCATCAAGGTGGGTGCAGATGCACCCGCCTGCCTCGCTGGCCGCGGGAGCACGCTTTGCCGTGGGCAGCTGATGTGTGGACAGCCGACCCGCTCCGGCCCTCCCAACTCGCCGCACAGGCACCTGACGACATATCTTCTGAGTCTGAGTTGGCCGCATCCCCTTCCTCCTCCTCCTCCTCCCCCTGCTGCAGGCCGCCTGCTCCACCCTGCCCCCGTCCATGTGCACCCAGTGCAGCGCCGACGGGCAGACCTGCCTGGCCTGCAAGCCGGGCTACCGCCCATCTGGAGCCACCTGCATCAAGGTGCGCAGCACAGCGGGCGCAGCGCAGCGGGGACGGCACAGCGCGGGCAGCACAGCGGGTCGGCACAGCGGGGACGGCACAGCGAGGGCAGCACAGCGCGGGCAGCACAGCGGGGACACCACAGCGGGGCGGCACAGCACCACGCCCTTCACTCCGCCTGACGCTGCTGCCGCGGCACTCACTCCAGCAACGCACTTGCCCCTGCCCGCCGCCTGAATGCGGCTTGCTGACCCATGCCGCCGCCGTGATCCCTGCGCCGGCTGGCTGCTGTGTTGCAACGTGGCATGCCACCCTTGCGCTGCTCCTTTGCTTACGTGGCATGCCACCCCGGCCCCGCCCCCGCCCTCCCCCCTTCCCCCCTGCAGGTGGCCTGCTCCACCCTGCCTCCCTCCAAGTGCATTCAGTGCAGCCCAGACGGGCAGACCTGCCAGAGATGCGTGGCCGGCTACGTGCCATCCGGCAGCACCTGCGTGCCAGACGTGAGTGCGGCAGCAGCGCAGCTGGTGTAGTGTAGCATTGGTGCCCGCGTACGGGTGCTGTGGTGTGGTTGAAGCGTTGAAGCTGCCAGATGTGCACAATACGTCGCCGAATCCCCGCCCGCCGTGTGCAACAGCCTGTGTACGCCCAGCGACCTGCCTTTGACGCCTGCCGGTGCAGCCTGCACCAAGGGAAAGGCCTCATGAGCCCGGTCCCCTCACCTCCACGCGTGCCATGCCATGCCCCTCCCTCCCCCCTGCAGGCGCCAAAGTGCGTGGTGTCTGCAGCCTCCCGGTGCATCCAGTGCAGCGCCGACGGCTCCAGATGCGCCGCCTGCCAACCGGGCTGGACGCCCCTCGGCATCGGCTGCACACCGGTGGGTGCCAGCGCGCATCAGGACCTGGATGTTCCTGAGTTCCTGCACAAATGGTGGCCATGGACCAAACACCCCCTCCCAGCTGACTGTGTGCCTAGCATGCGTCTCTGCCCGCTTGCGCGCACGGACCTCCATGCGCTAACCCTCCCTCCCTCCCTCCCTCCCTCTCTCCCTCTCCCCGCTCCCTCCCGCCCTGCAGATCATGTGTTCGGTGTCTGCCGCCACCCACTGCACCCGGTGCAGCGCAGACAAGCTCAGATGCGAGGCCTGCTCCTCGGGATGGGTGCCCCAGGGCGCCGGATGCACACCGGTGCGTGCATGGCCCCCTCCCCGCTGTGCTCCGCTGTGCCCGCTTTCCGCACACTGCCACGAATGTCAGGCCCTGAACGCGCTGCCGTGTGTTGCTGCACCGCTGCGTCGTGCTGCATGCTAACTAGCCCGCAGGCTTGGCGCCCCCCTCACTGCCCCTTTGCCTCACTGCCACATCACCCTCTCACCCCCCTTGCGTGCATCTGCGTTGCCTTGCCACCACTGCAGGCGCTGTGCGAGGTGTCTGCCAGGACCCACTGCACCCAGTGCAGCGCAGACCGCCTCAAATGCCTCGCCTGCTCAAGCGGCTTCAGGCCCCTTGGCATCGGCTGCACAGCGGTGAGTCCCCCCCGGCTGACTTGCCCTATAAGAGGGCCATTGGCTTTGGCGTGCCACAGGCACAGGCTGCGCTCTCATGCTCTGCCAGATGCTCTGTCAGGCTGTCTGGAAAGCGCTTCCCGGCAAGCCCTACCCCGCCGGCCTGGCCTGACGTCAGCGACCCCCCCGCTTGCCCACCCACGCCTGTGCCTCTGCAGCAAGCGGCGACCAAGTGCCGGATGCACGGCTTTGCGTGCTCGAAAACGCAGCCCTGCTGTCCCAGCTTGGTCTGCACGGATCGAGGCGACGGCAACTTGTGCCTGGTGAGTTCCCACGCCTGGCTGGGCGGGCAACACATGTGTGTAGCTCTGTGCATGCATGCATGCACGTGCTTTGAGGTGCCAACCCGAGGGCGCCTGCCTGCTTCGACACCGAGGGCTGCCACACAGCTGTGCCGTGGCTTGATTGGGTGGTGAACCTGCCTGCATGCCGGCAGGTTTTGCATGCATGCGCGCGAGGAATGCGTCGCTTTTGTTAAGCTGCCTGCATGCCTCAGCCCTCTGCCATGGCAGCCGCAGTGGATCTGCACGGCTGCTGTCTGATGCATATGCTGTGCGCGCTGCCCCCTGCCTCCCCTGCAGCCGTGACCTTGCGGCACACCACACACTACTCTTACGGCCAAAGCGCAGCGCTGTTGCCAGCCTGCAAGTGCCCTCGGGGCCTGCTGGCACGCGCTGTGCATTCGCCCCCATAACGGCAGCAGCACCTCCAGCTCTGCTGCCGTACCGCGCGGCTGCTGCGCGCTTTTCCCTGCCCCACCAGGCCCCCAAGCATTTTCGTTCGTTGTCCGCCCTACCCACAATAAGAACTGCCTGCCGCAGCAGCCCCAAGCACGCCTTGAATGGTTTGTGGCCGCTCCACAGATGCACACTCTAGGATTGCAGCCGGCGCACGCAGCGCTCTCTTCCGCACAGGCTGCGCCGCCTCTCGCAAGAAGCGCGCCCTGTTTCAGGCAGATCCCATCATCACCCTTTGCCCGCAAGCAAGCTTTTGGGGGGCACACACCCACTTGTGTTTTCATTCCTGTTTCCCTCCTGCACGCCACCCCTCGACTGTTTGGTGTCGTGGGCCCCCACGCTCAAACCTTAATGCGCCCCAACTCACTGCCAGTAATGCATGTAATACACCTGCTGGGCGCCAGAGTGGCACCAGAAGCACAGTTGGGAGCAAGAGGGCAACAGTCACAACAATGCAGGTGCTGCTGCTGTTGCTGCTGCTAGCGCCCCTGCTCCCGATGCCGCCCCTCCTGCTACTTCCGGCGCTCCTTCCCCTGCCGCTCCCGCTGCGCCCTCGCGTGGCCTCCACCCGTACCTCTCCAGCAGTAGCAGCGCCACTCCATTGGTCCATCTGGCCACAGCAAATGGGGGAGGAGGACGGCAGGTGGGCGGCAGCAAGCGGGAGGGCCGTCAGGGGCTGGCTGTGCAACACAGGGTCTCCAAGCAGCGCATGTCTCTCAGCTGGGTTGCAAATAGAGGCAGCTCAAAGGTGCATGCAAGCTCACCCAAATCCGTCCACCACTTCATACTCCCCCCCGCCTCCCGGGGCCCCCGCCCGCGTGGCATCAAACTTCTCAAACATGCGCCCGCTCTGCTGCCACGCTGCATGCGCTGCCTCCAGGTATTGCTGTGCCAGCGCCGCAGCCAGCTGCGGGCGGGCGGGCGGGGCAGGCAGAAGCAGTGGGCCAGTCAGCTGGGCAGGGGGGAAGGGGGGGTAACGCAACAGTGAGGCAGGCCGGCACACCAAGCAGCGCACCGCGCTGGCAAGGGAGGTGCGCGTAGGGCCGCCGAGGGGGGCAGAGCACACGGCAGGGCTGGCTGCTCAAAGCGCAGGCTGGCGAGCTTTGATAACCAAGGCAGCCGCCCTGTGCTCCAACCTGCACACCCCATGCATGAGCTCGGCAGCGCCGCTCACCTGCTGCCCCTCCTCCCCGCCAGCCAGGGCACAGCCCTCCAGCAGCATGCATGTTATGGGAGGCCAGCTGTTTGGAAAGTCCCACTGCTGCCCAGTGTCCTGAGTGGTGACCGCCACTCCCGCCCGCTGCAGCAGCCCAGAGCAGCGCAGTGCTGCGACCGCCGCGTGCGCCTGCGGGCTGCCAGCAGGCGCGCAGCCGCAATACAGAGGCACCCAGTTGGAAGCTGCCACCACGCTGCTCTGCCGGTACACGCGCGAGGCAGCAGCACTGTTGCTCCGTGCGCCTGCGTCCGTGCCGCCACCGCTGCTGCTGCTGCCGGCAAACTGGCTGTCCCCGTCCGCCTGCCTCCCCTCCTGCTCCTCTACTGCCAGCACAAGGTCCCTCCACTGCCCGCTGCCCTCATCCCACAGGAGCGCGGTGATGGCCTCCAGCCGCTGACGTGCGTGCCCGCCAAACTTCTCTGCCACCTCAGCATCGTCCAGCTCAGCTGCCAGCTCAGCAATGTTGCACTCCATCTGCAAGGAGGGCCGGCCAGGAGCGTAACGGAGAGGCTATCAACATGGCAGAGAGATTGGGCGCAACTGCGCAGCGCCGGCGCAGGGACGCGTGCTGCTTTCTTTGTCCTGCTCGCGAGGCGTGTGCACCCCACCCCACCCGCTGCCAGCACGCCCTGCTGACCTGGTACAGTAGGGCATTCAGGTCGGCAGGCACCACTCGTGTGGTGCAGCAGCTGCTCAGGGTGCTGCCATCTGCCAGCCAGCGAGAAGAGAAGTCCCATCCAGACTCTGCTGCGCTCGCAAGTTCCCGCCACAGCCGGCGCGCCGCTGCGTCACCCAGGCCTGCCGCCGTCGCCACGTCCTCGCTGCAGCAGGGCGGGCATGTGGGGAGGGGGCTGGTGTGAGGGGTGGTGCTGGTGATGCTGCTGTGATGCCGCTGCTCGATTGGGAAAGCCAAGCAGTGGGGGTGGAAACTGGGAATAAGCCCATCCAAGTGGGCAGGCAATGGGGGGGGGGGGGCGGGCGGGCAGGCAAGCAGTCTGGGGGAAAGTGAGCGGCCCCGCCCAGCCCATGCTGCCTCTACCTGAAATGCTTCAATGGAGAGGCCGCCCAAAGATGCCCAGCAAACGACACAGCAAAAGGGAACAGCCCGAAGCGAAAGCAGCCAACCCGCTTGCCCACACACCCGCCCGCCCTGTCACCTGTGGGACTCTGGGCGGGGCTGGTCCCAGTCCGCCCAGTAGCGGGACAGTCGGTGGCAGCGGCCATCCGCGCCTCTCAGCTCCAACTGCTTAGGAGGAGAAGTCCAGTAGGCATGCTCCCTTTGGAGAGCACCCAGGGCTCGCCGCAGCAGCGCAGGGTCGGGTGCTGCGGCGAGCACAGCCCGCACCATCTGCAGCCATGAGACGGGATGGGGAGCAAGGGCAGGCGGACAGGCTGGCAGGTGAGTGGAGAGCAGGGCTATGGGCGGGTTCGCCGGTTTGTTTGAGGCAGGGCGTGAATAATCAGAGAGGGGAAGGCAAGTGTGGAGGCAGGCGGGGCAAGTCGGGCGGGGTGCATCAGCGGCCACTGCATTTGGAGATCCACAGCTCTAATGGCAGCCACTAGGGGCCGGGACCTGGCATGCTGCGTGCCTGGCTCAGCAGCGGCGGCTGGCTGCGATTTAGGTAGTAGGTGCGCAGCCCGTTGGGCATGAAGCCGTGCTGCTCCACCATGTACAGCAGGATGGACAGGATGCTCTGCACGGCATGCCATGGCATGGAATGACACAATGTGACGTACCACAGCCAGGCATGGCGTGAGGCAGCACGAGGTGTGGCTACGCAGCATGGCATGGCGGCGGGACGTGGCGGGCCAAGGTGGCAGTGCAGGGGCTCTGGCAAGGTGGGATGCCCTCGGCCCGGGCACAGCGCAGCACAGCGCAGCACAGCATCCCGTCAGCAGCTCCTCGCAGAAGCTTTGCATGCATCCAGGCATGCTTCGATGAGGGTGGCAGGCATGCGGAAGGCAGCGCGCCGGGGTTGCCCACCTCCCGTCTGCCTGCCCACCCGCCCCACCAGTGTCACCTGTGCCAGCTCATGTAGCCCGCAGGCCAGCAGGCCCCGCAGCGACCAGAACGTGTCCCAGTAGTACATTTCGCGGAAGCGGGAGCCCGGCACCACAAAGGGCCGCCGCTCCTCGGATGCCGGCGGCAGCAGCAGGGAGTGGCGGTCTGGGTGCGCCGCCACGCCAGGCGCGGCCTGCAGGCAGCCGTGGGGGCAGGCAGGGGCGACGGGCTGGTGGCTTCATGTGTTGGGTTGGGTCTGGGGCAGGAGCAGAGGATGTGTGGCGAGGAGGCGTGCTGCAGCACAGCTTTGCTGGCGGTGGAATGCGCCCTACCAGCTGCCAATCAGTGCAGCAACTTCCGCCCTTGCACCTTCGTGACCCGCTTTCAACCCCGTCCTTCCCTGCGCCCTCGCACCTCACAGGACAGCGCACCCCACGTCTGTAACAGGTGCCCTGCCCAGCGCCTGATCTCTGGCTGCTGCACCAGCGGCAGCCAGCCAGGCGGCGGCCCGCCGCTCAGCTGCGGCAGTGACGCAGCAATGAGGTCGGTGCCGGCGGGCAGCAGCCAGCGCTCGCAAAACGCCTCAAGCGCCGCGCGGTGCTGCTGCGGCTGTGCTTCAGCGTCCGGCAGCTCCAGTTGAGCAAAGGCAGCATCAACCTCGGCTGGCGATGCCGCCAGGGGCATGTCCCTGCCGCAGGCAGGAGCGGTCGGTTGTGAGAGGCGGGCGGTGCTGGCGGCAGCGGCGGCAGCACTGCGGAGAACGGCAAGCTGCTTTGGGCATAGCGCATTGGCTCAGAGCATGCTCACACGAGGGTCTTGCTGTCAGGGAACAGGGGGGCGCCTTGTGCGGCCAGCAACCATGGCGAGCGCCAAGGCCCCACGGCCAGAAATTGAAGGCCGGGGCTGATCATTGGGTAAGACGGTTCCGACACACGGGGCCCACTTTTTTGATCAGAGGAGCAAGCTCAGCGCAACAGCACGACATCTTGCGGAAGGAAGAAGACCGAGGTGGCCCCCTTTTATTCGCGGGCCAGTCCTCCCACCGTTTCCGAGGCGTGAGCCGGTTGCATCACCGAGTGCGCTTGTCTCACGCTGCGCCAGGACTGTAGCTCGAACCAGGTTGAAGGCAAGGGGATGATGACTGCTGGCACTTCCCCTGGCTGCACCTCTGGCTGCGACGGAAGAGCAGGATTGCATCCACGCACTCAACGGCCATGCCCTGCCACCACCACCCCCTGCCACCGCACCGGCCGCCTGCCGCCTGCGCGCCGCCGCTGCCCACCTGCCTGCGCCCCCTGCCTGCCTGCTACGCAGGTGCGGCACGCCGCCCCTGCCCAAGAGCCCGCTCAGGCATGGCCCCCAACCAGGAGGACCGCATCCAGCAGTTCAAGAGCTATGTGGAGGCGCTGAACAAGCAGTTCCTGGAATGGGTGGGTGCTGCGTTGCCGCAGGGTTGGCCGCCTGGGTCGGCAGGAGCAGAGCCGGTCGCCGGCCATTGATGTGTGAAGAGACAGATTTGCGCCGACCAAAGCTGCGTGCCTTTCCACCGCAGCACACCCAATACACCAAACAACGGTGGCCGAGACTTTTCCCTGCGGACTCAATGCGTGCCGCCGCCTGCCTCCCCGCCCCGCCCCGCCCCGCTTCCCGCGCAGGTGACCAAGCAGTGGGACCGGTCCCCCCAGCGCTTCTGGAGCACCGGCCTGCAAGACTACTTGAGGAATGTGGCAAAAATTCGGCGACAATTTGCGGATGTGCTGACAGATGACGGTGAGGAGGGGTGAGAGGAGGGGGTGAAGAGGAGGGATTGAGAGGAGGGGCAGTGAGGAGGGGCGAGAGGAGGGGCAGTGGGCCGGTTGCCAGGTGAGGCTGCTGGCAGTAAGCATGGCGCAATGACCTTCATTGGGGGCCGCCTCCTCTCTGTTCAGCCGAGCAATCCCCACACGGCAGCATCCCTGAATTGGCGCAAGGCAGCCTGGCCTGACGCCTCACTCTACCCGCTGCGCCCCACTCACCTCACCATTCACCCACCCAAGCTGTGCCGACCGCAGCAGCAGGCGCAGCGCAGTGTATTCAAGCACAAGTTCTGTGCATGCCCGTTCTCTCCAGTAATCAAAGAACCTGCGCCTATCAAGTTTCCCTGCCGTCCACACCACTCTGCCTCACCTGCGCAGACTACACCAGCGGGCGCAGCAGCAGCAACAGCAGCAACGGCAGCGGGCAGACGACGCCGGGCGGCACGCCGGTGCCGGGCGGCGCGCAGACGCCCCCCTTGGGCTCTGAGAAGCCGCCCAAGTATGAGCCGCAGCTGTCGCTGGTGCCGTGGTGCAACACGAAAACGGTGCACTTCATCCGCCACGGGTAAGGCAGGGGCCAGGGGGAGGGCCCTGGGCGGGCAGGCGGGCGAGGGGGCGGGGGGTGGCACAGGGTGTGGGGTGGGGTAGGATGGGCGGGGTGTGGGCAGAGGCCGGGGAGGCCGGGCGGCAGGCAGCGGGCGGCTGCACGCGCTCTCCAGTTGGCTGCGGCTGCCTGCGCTATCTCCTGCTTCATGCCCTGCCCGCAACGTGTGCCCCTCCCGATGCAGGGAGGGCTTCCACAACGTGGGGCACAGCAACAATCTGGACGCCTGCCTGACGGAGCGGGGGTGGGATCAGGCGCACACGCTGGGGCGGCACGTGTACAGCCAGCAGCCGACGGCGGGGGTGCAGCTGGTCGTGGTTTCCCCCCTGGTGCGGGCCCTAGAGACCGCCGCAGGTGAGGCAGGCAGGCAGGCACACAGGCAGGGTTGCCATGTAGTAGTCAGCGGGGCCCACGTTGGGACCCCCCTGGGGGCCAGGCAGGGCTGCAGGGTGTGGAGGGCAGTTGGCAGGCCTACAGGCGGGGGTGGCAGTCAGTGGGGGCCACGTTTGTGTGCCCCTTGTTGCCAGGCAGGGCGGCAGGGTGTGGAGGGGGCCCGGCAGGCAGGCCTGGCTGTGCAGGAGAGGTCCAGGCGCTGCTGCCTGCAACTGCTGGCCTGGGCCTGGGCTTGCAGCAAAACCCACGCTCCACTGCCCGGTGCACAGCACAGCCTGTAGCCCCACCCAACATTCCGCCGCTGCTGCTCCCCTTTCTCACCTGCGCCCCTTGCAGCCCCCACCACACCCACACACCCACACACTGTGTCACGCCGCTCCCTGCTGCCCCACCCCGCCCCTGCCCCGCAGGCGTGTTTGGCATCCCCTCAAGCCAAAGCGAGACGGACCCGCCTGCCATCCTGATGGCGGGGCAGGAGGGGGAGCGCAAGGTTCGGGCCGCGCACGGCGCGGTGGCGATGCGCCCCGGGGTCAAGTTTGTGGCGTTTGAGCTGTGCAGGGAGCGGCTAGGTGCGAGTGTGTGGGAGGATGGGCTGTGGGTGCAGCGGACGGCTGTGGGTGCGCCCAAGTGTGTGTTGCATGCGCGTGGGATCTGCGCAGGGATGTGTCTGGCATGGCGGGTTGGCGGGCGGCACAGCCAGCTAAGTGAAGGGGGAAGGCTGCCTGCGGGGGGGCGTGCAGCGCTGCCCATGGCGTGAGTGGCACCAACGTGGCTGCTGTCTTGCCGCCCTGCCTGCCCTGACCATCCTGGACGCATGCCTGCCTGCCCGCCCTGGCGTCCGCCTGCCTGCCCGCCTCCGCATGTGCCAAGTGCCCCGTCCCCGCCTCGCATCACCCCGTCCTCCGCCCCCTGCCTCCTGCCCGCAGGCCCCTCGCAGTGCGACAAGCGGCAGGCGCTGGAGGAGACGCGGCGGCAGTTCCCTGGAGTGGATTTTAGGTGGGGGTGCGCTGAGGCTGCTGTGGCAGGGGGCGTGCTGAGCTGTGCGGCAGCACCGTCTGCCCTCTCTTCTCTCCCCCTGGCGCCTTTGTCACCTCCCACCCGGCGTCCCTCCCTCCCTCTCTCACGTGTGTGTGTGTGTGTGCAGCCTGATAGAGAGCGAGGAGGACCTTTCTTGGGAGGCGGGGCAAATAGAGTCGGAATCCAGCGTGGTGGTGCGCGGCTTCAACTTCCTCAACTGGCTGATGCAGGCAAGAGAGCGGGAGGGAGGGGGCAAGTGCTGTGGTACGGTTATCAAGAAGAGCAGGAGGGAGGGGGGCAGTACTGTGGTACGGTTACCAAGAAGAGCAGGAGGGAGGGGGCAAGTGCTGTAGTGCTGTAGTGTGGAAACTTGACGAAGACAGGGCTAGGGCTGGGCAGCAGGGATGGAGGAGGGAGGGGGCAGTGCTGTGGTACGGTTATCATCGGAGACGGGGCCAGGGCTGGGCAGTAGGCACGGAGCGAGCCTTTAAACTTTGTGGTGCTCTCGGGCAGGATCTGGGGATCTGGGGAACAAGGAAGGAAAGGCGGTGGGGGCCACGGCTGCGGTTGAAGGAGGCAAGGAGGCGGCGCGTGTGAGCGCCGCCCGGCGGTGCCCCCTGCCTGTCCCTGTGCGGTCCAACGCCATGCTGCCAACCGATGTGCCTGCTGTGCTGCGCCCGCCGTGCCCGCTGCAGCGCCCCGAGACGAACATTGCGGTGGTCACCCACTCCGCCTTCCTCTGGTTTACCCTCACTTGCTTTGGCAACGAGTTTGCCAAGCCGGTGCGGGAGAACCTGCAGCGGTGGTACGAGGTGAGCCGCTCCTCCGTCTGCCTGCTCTGCCCTTGTTACAGTATGCTGTGTTTGCCAAGCCTGCACGGCAGAACCATGCAGCAGTGGTATGTGGTGGGTACGAGGGGTCGGGGACAATTTGCAGCAGCGGCACGGATCCGGCTTTTCTACCCGCTGCCTTGCTTCCTACTGATGCTTGCTTGCTGCTTGCTCCGCTCCCTTCTCTCCACCCATTGCTCCCCTGTTACCTCTTCCCCTGCCCCCCCTTCAGAACTGCGAGATGCGCACGCTGGTGCTCAGCGACGGCGGCGGGGCGGGGGTGCCCGACAAGACGTGGTTCCGAGGGGGGGAGGCGTATGCTGAACCTCAGAAGGGGCTGCTGCCCAACGTCAAGGTGGGTGGGCGTGTGGTTGCAAGGCCCTGCCTGGTGGGTGTCTTTCTGTGCGCTTTGGTGAATGACTGTTGAGCCAGGGCTGCTGCCCAATGTCAAGTCAGGTGGGCGTATGCATGCGGTGAACAGCCACGGCCCACTGTCCCAGGTCCGCAGCTGCTGCTGCGCTGCTCTGGTCTAGGTGGCAGAGTGGTTGGGAGTCAAACGAGAGGGCTCCGGATGTGTTGTAAACTGACGACTGCCCGCCTTCTCATAATCTCTAGTTCATTTTGTTCATGAGCTGCTGCTGCACGGCTCCCTCCCTCTTGCTGGCGCCACCTCAGCCGGAAGCCCCCTGCCTTGCACCCCTGCAGGAGAAGGGCAAGGGCTCGCTGCTGTCTGCTCTCACCATGGCCTGGGCGGGCCGAGGTGGAGACAAAGACGGCGGCGGCAAGAGCAGCGGCAGCAAAGGATGACATGATTGCGGCCTGCGCCGGCCCACCGTCGCGCGCGCGCGCCGTGCTGCGGCGCGCCCGCTGTGCCCGCCTGGAGTGATTGCGCAGCAAAGTGTGCATGTAGTTGAGTACCATGTCTTCATTTTTTGAGCGTTTGTGCATATGTAGGACTCTGCGTGTGCGTTGTGTGTGTGACTGAGCGACTGAACACTACCCGTCGGGTGTCGCCCCTTTCCCGCAAACCCACCCCAGCCTGTATTCTTGGTGGCGCAGCCCGACCCATTCTCTTCCCCCCCTTGTAACACTGCCAAACCAAGTTCTGGAAACAGCCCTGAAAGACTGGTGCTAGCATCTGGAAAGGCTGGCAGCAGGGCAGGCTGGCATGCAGGGCGGGGAAATGCACTGGCAGCTGGCTGGCTGGCGGCTCATTTGACAACTTTTGAATCTCTGCTCCCCGCGATCGCTTGTGCATTCTCTTGCTGTCCTGTCGGTTCCCACCCTGTTGCGGGTTTGCACTCCTGCGACGCACTGCCACAATCTGCGACACACTCGTCCTGTTCTGCCAGTGCTTCGGTGTCCGTCTTCTACGTGTCTCGCTCAAACGTCTCGCCGGCCCGCACTTGCTGCCACCGCTGCCATCACCGCCGCCGCTGCCCCCGCCGCCACCGCCCGCCCCCCACACTCCGCACCCTACTCGGGCCGCGCTCAGCCACCGCTAGCAGCCATGCCCTGGCGCCTGGACGGCCTGGTGGAGGAGCGCGTGGAGCGGTGCCGTGTGCTGCTGGCGGAGCCAGGCGGAGTGCACGAGGGCAGCGCTGACATGGCCACGTTTGTTGCGTATGCGGATGCCATAGTGGCACTGCACCGCGCCGCCCTGGATGACGCCTGCCGCCCACGGAGCGGCCTGACCCTGCGGGAGAAGCTGCAGGTGAGGATTGGATGACAGCCGGGCACAGGTGGATTGGGATGCCGTGGCAAAGCTGGGGCGGCGGCAGCAGGGACAGGTGCAGGGACGCCGGCAGGGAGGGCAGGGGGGGCGGGGCTGGCGGCATCGCTGGGACCTGCACAACATGCTCAGCATGCCCGGAGGCTGCCAGCATCCCTCACCTGCCTGCCATGCCCCCCGCAGCTGTGCACGCTCTTTGTGCTGGCCATTTCCAAGCACCCCCTGAGGTCGCTGGGGGTGGACGACGCGGCCGGCTTGGTGCTGTCTCAGGCGGTGGGTGGGTGGGCGAATGGGTCGGTGGGTGATTATGTGGGGGGGGTGTATGGGTGGGTGAATGGGTGAATGGGTGGGTGGGTGCCCAACAGGTTGAGTGTCTGCCCACTGCCTGTGCCCCGAATGGCTGCCGGTGCACAATGTGCAAGTGACTTGCAACACTGCTGCTGATGCCGCGGTTGCGGCGCCGGCGGCACGTTGCCAGGGGAGGTGGCCACTGGCACGGCGGTCTGGCCCTCTTGTGCCCGCTCCCCTGCAAATGCCCGCCCTCCCATGCCCTCCCACGGGCAGGCCCAGTCCCTGCCCAGCGAGTGGGAGCCTCTGAAGCTGGCAGTGATGGTGTGCGGCGAGTATGGCGGCCCCGGGGAGCTGGGGTACCAAACCAAGTGAGTGAGTGGGCTATTGGTGGAGCTGTCGTGCTCGGAACAAGCAGGCGCCGCCCTCTGTCCCGTCGCCTCGTACGTCTGGCTGTCACATGCATGTGGGGGGCAGGTGCACGCCAGGCGCAAGGGGACTGCAGGAGGGCCGCAAGGGTGGCGGAAGTTGGCGGCTCATCTGCGTCTGAAGCTCTGTCCCGGGGTACCGCAGGCTGCCCAGAGGTTGCACTTGTACCCTCCTGCCTGCTCCCTTGCCTGCCAGCCAGCCTGCCATCCTGCCTGCCTGCCTGCCCGCGAGCTCCCGATGCACCAACCTGCCCGCCCTCCCACACCCCGCCGCTGCCCCCCGTGCAGGTTCCGTGCCACTGCTGCCCTGGTCGCCATGCTGGCAGATGCTGACGTGGCAGCGCAGCTGCCGCAGCGCCTGGCAGCAGCTGGCAGCAGCCACACCCTGGACGCCGCCACCATCCTGCGTATCGCGCACTAACCGCTGCGTGAAGGCGGCAGAGCGGCGGTGCGAGGAGGCCCAAGAGGCCGGCCTCCCGCTGCCGGCGCAGGCCGTGGCTGACGCGCAGCGCATGGCGCAGCGGCTGGTGGCTCTGGCGCCCGACTGGCCGCGCTACCTGCTGCTGCAGGCGGGGATGGAGCTGATGGCGGGGCGCCTGCAGCCGGCGGCGGCCGCCTACCGCCAGGCGCTGCAGCATGCCGTGGCCAAAAAGGGTGGGTGCCCTCAAGGGTGGGCATCCTGGGAGGGTGGCTGCCTGGGCAGTCATGTTGCGCTGCGTACGCTTTGCTGGCCGCCAGCCTGGCGGCTTCACGAATGCAATGCATGCTCCCGTCGCCCGCCCAGCACGGCAGGTCGGGCACTCTATGTGCCGCCTCTCCGCTTGCCTGCTTGCCTCACCGGCGGGCCTCCCAGGCCATTCAGCCAGCCAAGTAGCCAGCCACTGACCTGCCTGTCTCCTCCCTGTCCCCTCCCCCCCGTCGCAGCCTACTACTGGGTGGGGCAGGCACGCGTCGATTTGGCGATGACACTCATGAGTGGAGGCGAGGGCCCCCGCTTTTCGGTGGCAGAGGTGGGGGTGGGCCTGGGGGAAGTGGCGCAGGGAGGCTATGCAGAAATGAGGTCAGCACGCTTTGCTTTGCTGCCTGGTGGTCACACCTGCCTGCCCGCCTGCCTGCCCTGCCCGACCCGGGGCACCCCAGCCAGCACGAGCGCCCGCACTGTCGGCCTGGCACATGCAGTCCACTCAGCAGCACCTGGCCTGTGCATAAGCCACCACACCCCGCACTCTCAAACTTCACGCACAAAGTATGCAACGGTTCAGTGATTGCGCATGGACCGATTTCCATGCTCTTTGCCAACATGCTGCCCGTCTTTATGGTAGCTCCCCTTGTTCCGCGCCTCTGTCGCCAGGTGTCCACCCTGCTGGACGACGGCGAGCGCGACTTCAAGGCCAGCCGGCCCTGGGCATCGGTCAGCCTGAAGCGCTGCCTGGCTGACGTGGCGGATGCCCGGCAGACGCTGCTGGACTGCAAGCGGGCGGGCCCCCGGGGCGCAGCACACCTGCCGGCCAATGTTGGCGCCGCATGGGGCGCTCAGCAGCAGCCGCCGGAGCGCTTCTGCAGCGGCTGCGGGCAGCTGGCGGTGGAGCTGAAGAAGTGCAGCAGGTGCCGCGCAGTGGCGGTAAGCAGAGGCAGTGCAGCAGGTGTCGCGCAGTGGCGGTGAGCACCGCTGGCTGGTTAGGGCAGCGCTCAGGCCCAGGCATGCCCGACGGAGGCTGGGGCAGGGCGGTCTGCTGGTGCTGCTTGTCTCTGGCGCCCCTGGCCCCGTGCGCTGCCCATGGAATGCAGCAGCGCCCCTGCTTGTGGGACCCCCTGTCACAGTGCAAGCGGTGCACGGTGCAGCTTCCCACCCGGTATGCAGCATCCACCCCCGGTGCAGCGCAGCGGGTCCCAGGCCGCTGTCCGGTCGCCAACTCTGTTCTCCTCTGCCTGCAGTACTGCTCCCGCGAGTGCCAGGTGGCATCCTGGCGAGCGGGGCACAAACAGGAGTGCGCCGCGCCTTCCAAGGAGCGGCAGCGGGCGTAGTGGCGCTGAGATGAGGCGGCGTGCAACGGCAGGGGCACAGCATGCAGCGGCAGTGGGCTCTACCCCGTCATGTCTCTCGTCTCTCGGCTCCGTGGCACCTGCCCTTGCACCCCCAACTTTCCCCGGCTTCATTGGGGCACCCGTGTGCCGGCCAACTGTCACCCCACGCCATCTACTGCTTGTCCCCCGTTCGCGCACACACGCTGGGCACTGCATAACACCTTGGCTTGCCCTTGTGTTAGCTGATGGTTGCACGGAATACATAAGGAGGGGAGGGGTTGGAGGTTGGAGGGGCTGCATGACAGTGCACGAGTGGGGTGCGGCATGCATGCCAGAGCTCAACGCGGGCGCATGCAAGGGCTGGTGGTGGTGCGGGGGGGGGTTGGGAGGGGTTCGTTTGCGGCACTGCAGGCTCATCAGGTTAGATCGGGGATCATGGAAGGGGATAACAGGGCGCCTCCCCGGGGGATGCAGGCAGGGGCGCAAAATTGGGTGGCTGCTGCCCAGTGTGCAGGCGAGCAGGGGCACGAAATGAGGCAGGGGCCGGGGGGCGTCCTGAGGAGGAAAAATGCAACGGGCGGCCCTCGGTGGGGAGGTTGTGGGGAAAATCGACAGGTGGCAGTCGGGTGGTGGGGCAGGTCAGGGGCCGCGCAAGCAGGGTTGGCATGAAAAGGGGGGCATGGCTTGGGGTGGGCACGGCCGCGGCAGCGAGCAACAGGGCATGTGGGTCTTGAACACGCAGCTCAGCAGGGGCGCGGGGCGAGGGGAAGAGCGGCAGGAGAGGAGATGCTGTTCCCCTCGCCCTGCCGCCAGGCAGGCTGGGCAGCAAGCGCGGGACGAGCTGTGGTTGTACAGGCGGCCCCAGGGTGCCTGGGTCCAGCAGTGAAATGTTCACAAGTCACGGGGGGCGCCCCCAGCTCACAGAGCGCTGTGATGCGGGTGCAGCAGGAGCACGGGGCGCTTGGAGTGGGTGGCGCAGTACCTGCGGGCACGGCGAGCGCAGGCGGTGCAGGTGGGGGTGCGAGCAGGAAGGAGTGGGCAGGGGAAAGGCAACATGGAGCGGGTGGGGGAGGACTCAGGGAGCACGCGGCGGCATGCACCTCCGGGCGCCTGTGCACCTGGCGAAGCTGGATTGCCCCGCACAGCAAACGCACTGCCAGCCCAGCCGCCAGCTCACTGGGACACGCTGCCCTTATCGCACGTAAGCAAGCAAATAAAAACACATAAACACAGCCGCCAGCTCACTTGGACACGCTGCCCAGCAGCAGCTGCTCAATGGGGCCGCGGTCGTGTGCCGCCACCACCAGCGGCTCAGCACCCAGCTCTTCAGCCTTCTTGCACACAGCCTTGCCGATGTGGTGCGTCCTGCAGGGTTGGATCCAGGCACAAGGTGAATGGCACGCCCCCTCCGCCTGCTTCCACGCAGCCCTGCTGCTGTGGCGCCTCTGGCGGGGCGGCACTGGCGGCAGGCTTTGACATGCCTCAGGACGGGAGCGTGCAGGCTCCGCTGTACACAGCGAGGTTTTTGTCAGCCAGCGGGAGAAGCCAGCGGGCTGGCTGAGCCAGTAACCCAGCAACCTTGTGCTGTCAGAGGGGCGCAGCTTACGTGTGACACAACCTATCAACCAAAAGCCCGCGTGCCGCCGAGGCGCGTGCTCCGACGCACGAGATAGGAATTTGTCAGCCAGCGGGCGCAGCGGGCCGGTTGGCCCAGCACCCACGTGAGCTGTGCTGCCGCCCCCACCTGCTCTCCTTGACCAGGTGCAGCCACACGCTGTCCTGCAGCCCCTGCTGCTTGGCGTGCTCCAGGAAGTTGTCCACAAACCACTGCTTGGTGTTCTGCCACTGCAGCGCGGAGAGGGGCGGGAGCGGGGATAGGTGATGTGTATGTGTGTGGGGAGAAGAACAGTTGGTGGGCGCCCCACCCTCGCACGGGTGCAACGATCCCCTGCAATCCGATGCGACATGTCACGGCGGCCAGACAGATGCCCTGCTGCAGCCCGCTGCCGGCCTCCCGCCCCCCTCACCAGCAGGCGCTCTGTCTCGGGGTCTGGGCTGGAGCAGTAGTAGATGCTGCCAGAGGCTGGGGAGGTGAAGACGTCGGGCACGACGTGCAGCAGGTGCAGCTCATCCTCCGGGCGCAGCAGGTTGCGCAGCACCCACTGGTAGGCCATCATGGCGTCCTAAGAAGCGGAAGGGTGGTGGGTGTGCGGAGAGGGTGGGGCGAGGCAGGCGGCGCGAGGCAAATCGGGCGGAAGGGAGGGCAGGGTGCAAATCCACGCCGCCACGGCAAGGGCTTGGGGGGCGTGTGGACCGCTGCCGCCCTCGCCTGGTAGAGGGACTGGGCGTACTTACCTTGGGCGCTCGAAACAGCGTTCAAGCAGTAGCAGCCTGCGGCAGTAGCCTCCCACCGAAATGGCCCGCATCCCAGCAAATGGGCAAAGAGGCAGGCAGAGGGGCAGCAGGCACACTGGCGGCGGGCGGAGCTGCCGGTGACCTTGGGACCCGCACTGCCCCTGCCCACCTCGCTAGCGTCGACTGCCAGAACGACACGCCGCTGGGTGCCAACCTCAGTATGCTGCTGCGCCACCGCTCCGTTGGCCTGCTTTTCAAGGGTGGCCCGCGCCGAGACCCGCGGCCGCGCGCTCGTAAGGCGCCGCTGCTGCGGTGACTGATTGGGGTGCGGCTTCGAGGGCCTGGGGGCGACGGGGGGCGCCAGCAGCGCGCTGGAGGTCCCGCAGACCAAACGGCTGGCCATTTTGGTCGGGTGTTTCGGTTTGTGTGCTGCCGCACCGATCCAGGAGCAGATGGCACGCTGAGCCTGCTCGGAGCACCAGAAGAAGGACAGGCGCCCAGTTGAGGCCACCATGGTGTGCCTGCTGGGCGGCTTTCCCTACCATATATCCAGAGTTTCTTTCGGGGGAAACCTGGGTTTCTTGGGGAAACCCTGGCAAAGTTGGGGAAACTG
>JAPTJF010000689.1:0-21158 GCA_029339195.1 Micractinium sp. NFX-FRZ
GGTGGGGGGAGAAAGGTGGGGGGAGAAAGCACGGTGGGGGGAGAAAGTGGTGGGGGGAGTAAGCAGGGTGGGGGGAGTAAGCAGGGTGGGGGGAGAAAGCGGGCCGGGGCGGACCAGGGGGCGGGGACGGCGCTGGCGGCGGGGGGCTGGGGGACGGCGGGGTGGGGGGTGGGGGGCTGGGGGACGGCGGGGTGGGGGGTGGGGGGCTGGGCGAGGGCGGCTTGGGCGGGTTGGGCGGCGGCGGGCTGGGGGGCGCCTGGTTCCAGATGATTTCATCAAACTCGGGCTGGCAGACATAGAAGCCTGCAAGCACGGAAAGTTCCCATCAACACTCCCCCAGTGAGCTAGCTGTCAGAGGGAGGACCAGCTGGCGGTGCGCGGTGTGGGCGGTACGAGTGCCGCAGATGCCGCCGCTGACACTGCAAGTCCCGCTGCCCGCGCCACTCTGGGTCTCCAGCCACACGACAGGCAGGTCTGCTGTCAACCGGCACACAGCCTCCCCAGGGCAGCGGCTCTGAAACACACAGATTTGTTTGTCATTTGTCAAAGTAAAATTGGAGTCTCATCCACCCATCCAGGTGTCGGTTCCAGTGTCGTGACAGTTTCATCACCTGTGGTGCGCTCCTGATACAGGACGCCAGAGGCCTTGGTCCCGCTCGGATCCTTGACCCAGGGGCTGGCCTCGATGAACTGCTGGTTGTCTGGGTAGTTGGAAAACACGCGGCACTCGCCCATGGACCCCTGCACGCAACATGCGCAGGCGGGGCGCAGCAAACGTGGGCGTGCTGCGGCACGTGGCGTGCATTTCGCTGCGCAGGGGGTGCCGGGGACGCATGGGCGACCAAGCAGCCACGCATGTCTGGTGTGTGACCGCCACGGGCTGCGGGCGGCGGGGGCCGCACGCCGCGTGCCCCACGGGTCCCAGCTGCTTGCAAGCGCAGGCGGGCGCAGCATCATGGCAAGCGCAGGCAGGCGCAGCATCACGATAACCGCAGTGCGTGCGCATGCACGTGTTCAAGCCCTGAGTATGTGTGTGTGTGTGTGTTTGAGAGAGGGGGACAGACAAAGAGCACAGGCATGTGGGAAAGAGGGAGACGTGCGTGCAGAGGCACTGGCGGGGGCGGGACGGGGATGCGGGTTGCATGCAGGCAGGCGGGGGAGGGGTCGTGGCCAGGGAGGCAGGGCAGGGAGGCAGGGCAGGCGGGCGAGGCGGGCGGGCGGCGCACCGAATCGTCCGACAGGAGGTGCCACCACTTGCAGCCCCAGGTGCGGCGGCAGAAGGAGCAGCAGTCGGAGGGAGTGAGCTCCCCGCCTGCAAGGCCAAACAAGAGCACAGCATTCAGGCACCATCAAACCAGCATTCAGGCACCATCAAATCAATCTGTGTGCATGTAGCAGCATTCGTCCGTGGCCACCTCCCTCCCTGCACACAGGCCAGGATGGGCCCAAGCAAGGCGGGCAGGGTTGCGAGCGGGGGGCTGTGAGGCAGGCGGCTGGGCGGAAGCTGGGAGGAGCCCCAAGGCGAGAGGCTCCCCTGCCACAGGATGCCTGGTAAGCAAGAGCACGCAACAGGCGGGGAGCGCGGTGCACAATGTGGCAAGCAGCGTGCCAGCTAGCGTTGCAAACAGCCTCGCTGCGCGCCGGTAGGCTGGGTGATTGGGCTGCCTAACAACAGCGGCAGCGCGTCTGCCCCCGCCAGCCCTCCATTGCTGCACCCCGGGCAGCAGCAGCCAGCAGCACCGGCACTCACCAATGCTGCTCCCAGAGAGCAAGGCGAGGCCTCTCATGTCTGCAGGTTGGTGGGCAAGCGGGGGGAGGGAGGGGAGACGGGGAGGGAGCGGTGATCAGCGCTCGCTTGCACAGCGGGCCGGTGCACGTGTGTGTGTGTGTGTGCGTGCCCCGACCTGGGCCCAACCATCCCTTCAGGAAGACACCAGGCAGGTGGGAGCACACGAACACAGACACGCCGCACCGGCGCGCCCTGACCCAGCCCCCAGTGTGTACCGCAGCCTCACTGGTGTTTGTGTGGCCAGCAAAGTAAGTGTATTGTCGGTAGACGCAGTCGCAGTCGGGCGCGGGCGGCGCCGGCGGCGGCGGGGCAGGGGAGGGCGGCGGTGGTGGGGAGGGCGGCCTCGGTGGCGAGGGCGGCTTGGGCGGCGGCCTGGGGTTGGTGCCGCCTCCGCCGCCAAACTGACGCAGGCGGCGGCGTCCAGCCGCCCCCCCCGCCACGGGCTCCTGGGCGTCGGCTTTGCCGCCACCGGCGACCGCCAGGCGGTAGCGGGTGCGCAGCATGTTCAGCAACGGGTGCTCCGGCTGTGCAGAGCCCGCCACAGCGGCGGCATCGTCAACAACCAGTGCCCACTCCAGCTCGGGGTGACCCGGCTGGGGAAGGACCGTCCCGGAACCCGCGGCGCCTGCAGGAAGTGCGTGCACATATGAAAAATCGAAATGTCAAACATTTGTATCGATTTGAGAGGCTGGGGATGCCGGACCCAGCCTGAACCTCCGGCCGGTAGGGCGGCACTTCGGCAAGTGGGCACTGGTCCGTGGTGAAGAGCCACAGCGGCTCTCCAGGCTTCATATCCATCACAGTGCATGACAGGCGGGCCGGCGGCACACGCCTCGTGCCCGCACCTGCGGGTCCAAGCGAGCACAGCAGCGCCAGGACCGCTAGCCCAGCGAGCTGACCGCCCCGTGGGCTGCACATTTTCAAGGATGGCGACGCGCGCCTAGGGCCTGGCAGGCCCTCCAACCAGTGTGCCGCTATGCTCGTGGTGCAGGCGCACAAGTGGCTCCACCCCCGTCCTTCCTGCAGATGGTCTGCGCTTCGTGTGAAGTGCTGGATTGCAGAGAGTGATCCGCAACAGGATGCGGAGACGGTGCCTGATGCCTGCTGTGATGTTGGCGCCTGTGGGCCAGCATGGCACATGTGGCTCTTTCAAAGTTTCATGCGCGTCCCCGTTGTCCCCTCCCTCTTACCTCTAAAAGCTCGCTCTCCCCCATCCGTCACCCCTCCACCCCCGAATGGGTCACCGTTGATACCACCTCTCTCAAGGTGAACTCTCAAGCGCTGTCCGATGACACCACCTCACCCAAGGAAGACTCCAGCGGGGACACTTTAGGGCCCTCCTTTCTATGCTGGCAATGGACGCACTAGGGCACATCGTAAGTGTTGTTTCTGTGGGTACCCCTGCTGGTGATGCTTAGTGGCAGAGCTCACTGTGCCTCAACTGTTAGGCTTGCACAAGCCACGCCAACGAGTCACTTGGTGCCAGCAAATACTAGCCACCGCCGGCGTCCACCTCACAACTTTCAAAACACCCAGTCACCCGGTGCAACGGACCACAGCGCCGGAGCGAAAAGAGCTGCACGATTGAACTTACAAGTGCAACTGAGGGGAGCGTACAGATGTCAACTGGATGCACAGCGAGTCAGAGAAAGAAGTCAGGTCAGCCGTCAAGTGTGCGAATGAGCGAGCGCGTGCTTGATGCCCAGCGCAATGCATTGCCCCAGCGCAATGCATTGCCCGCCTGCCACAGAAGGGGGGCCAGCATGCCTGCTGCATCCCCTTGCACGTATTCTGAAAGGCAGGGGGAGTCCGGACCCTCTCATAGAGCGCGCGCCAACTCTTGCACAACGGTAGTGCAATGGTCGCCCATATGGAGTGACGGGCTTGGCTGCATAAGTCCCGGGGTCGGCGCCTCGCGGCAGGTGCACCAGGCGTCCCACCAGGGGTGGTTGGCAGACACGAGGCGAGGGAATGGTGGTGACGGCGCACACCAGCCACAACGGCATGCCATGCCCGGCAGAGCCGCCACCTCACAGGCCGCGCTCCGTCTTGATTTTCAGGATGGCTGCACGGCAAGAGGGGGGACCAGCAGGGCAGGCATGAGCAGGCATGTCAGGCTGGGTTATAGGCAGCCGGAGGAGGGGGGGACACAGCCTTCAACAGGCATGCGTGGGTTGCTGGGCGGGTGGGCGCGCCACCTGGGAAAAACCTGCGTGTGCCGTGTGGGGTGAGAGAACAAGACGACTGGGGATGGGGCAACCCGCCAGGCATCATGCATGCACGCTCAACGTGCTGCCTGGGTGCACTGCATGCATGCCCGGGCCCGCCTCATGCGCCCGCCTGCCCGCCTGACGCCCCCGCTGGTGCCCCGGCCGGCCCTACATGCGTACGCCTCCCGGGCAGCGTCCACATCGAGCTTATCAGCAGTGGCCTTGATGCCATCCCGCAGCTGCAGGGTGCACGTAGTGGGGCAACAGAAAGACGCCATGGAAAGAAGTTAGCAGGGACAATCAAGGGGACACACAGAGTAGGGCCACCACGCGCGATGGAAGCAACGTTGACCAACACTCGGTGTACATGTGCCCCAAGGCCCTGCCACTGCTACGCTGAGCAATGAACTTCCAACTGATACAAAATGGCAACGAGGAGGCAAGCAGGCAGGCATGCAACAACAGCAACGCCTGCATCCAAACCGTGCGCAAACATGCCGGCAGCACCACGGGCAGCACGGCCCACACATGGCCTCACCCGGGCCAGCGTCATGTTGCTGAGATCCCCCTCAACACCTGCATGGGCAGGGGTGATTGCGATGCAATGAGACCACACAGAACAAGGATACTAATGAAACTGCACAGGGGGGCAACACAATTTGGAACCTTCACAGGCAGGCAGCATAAGAGAGCCTGATACCACCACATTCATATGCGGCTGCTGAGGCGCGCGGCACGCCAATAACCCTGCTATTGAAACATGCACACACATGCACGGATGCCAGCAATCCGTCCTGCTAGCTGCCCAGCCAACACCTCGACTGCATGATTGGCAGTAGGCCTTGTGCCTAGCAATGGCGACACCTCAAAGTGGAGGCATGCCGTGCAAGTGACAGGCTAGCAGGCAGGCTGGGCGGAGGAGGTGCAGGTGCGCACCCTCTCCCTCCTCCTATATGCACGCACAGATCCAGTCTCATCAGACACTAAACAGTGGCGCAACAGGGCACACACACGCACCTGCCGCTGGCTTTGCCCGCTTGCTGGGTGATGAGGGTGCTGCGCCGCCGCTAGAGCGCGACGGCCCCGCCGCATCCTCCTTGCGCTTGGTGGCCGCAGTGGCGGCACCACCGCCGCTGGGTGCTGCCGCCTTCTTGCGACCTCCGCCCGAGGGCGCTGCCGCCTTGCTGCTGCCGCCCTCGCCGCCGTCCTCATCTGCCACCCACTTCAGAATCTGTGTGTCTTTGAAGAAGTACTTTGACTTGTCCCCTGGGAACGACACAAAGTGCTGCAGGGGCGAGCGCAGAGTGGGGACGCGGGGTAGTCGGCGGCCCAGGCAGCGCACAAGTGGCCGGTCGGTCGGCAAAGTGGCGGGGGCGGCAGGGTCGCGGCAGGGAGGCAAGCTTAACGCCTCAACGTGTCGGGCCGGCCATCGGCAGCACACTTACGTGTTCCGCGTCCTTCTTCTGGCCCACCTTGCCTGCAGCAGCAACGGATGGTCTCAGCGACATAGAGAACGGCGCGGGGCAAAGGCTGCATCTACCAAGTACTTGCCTGCCCATCCTTTCGCCCCTTTGGGCAGTGGAAAGTCTGGCCACAGGTCCCGCGGGGCACAGATTGTTTTCCCGCTCAGGTCGTCTGTCGCGGCCGCCTTCTTTGCGCTGCGGGGAGCCATGTCGCCACTCTGATGGGTAGCAGGGTTGATCGAGTGCACAAGACAGCCGGTGGCGGTGCAGAATCAAACGCGGGCGGCACATGCTGTCTGCGCTGGGGCGGTGCCAACGGTGCCGCTCCCAATGCGAAGCTGTGGGGAGCGCCCAGCATTTTGTGGGGTTACAGAGCGGTCCCTTGACAGCGTGAAGTGGTATGTAAGACCTTGTAAATGCAGTAGCGTGGGCCAGCATAGCAGCGCCTCGGCAGGCGCCGCCTCGGCGCCAAGCACGCGTCTCACTCTGGCAGCCGGCTCAGCACGGCATTTACAGAGGCGTGCAACACGCCCAGCTGCTCCGCCAGCTCCTCAACCAGGAACTGGAAAGAATACCATGCCACCTGCATTGATATGGACAAAGGGGTTCTCGATATTTAAGCCCCAGCGTGGGTTGTGCTGCCAGCACTGCTGACGTGTGGCAGGCGGCGGGGTGCCCCGGCCACAGATACAGGGCAGTGGGGTGGGTACCTGCACAGGCACAGGCATGGGAACGGGCGTGGGCCCAGGGGCAGTTCGTGGTGCAAGCATCATAAAGACCGTGGCAGGTGAGAGAAGGGGTTGCTTGCCTGTGCCAGGTGGCCCTCTGGTGTCTCCGGGAACAGCGTGAGCGGGAGGGTTGTGCTGGGTGCCTCCCGCAGCGCCAGGCCACGTGGCAGCAGCTGCCCCTTGCTGTCGTTGCGGCGCAGCATGCCGGGGGACTGAGGCGCCGCAGTTGCCGTGGCCGCCCCGGGTGCAGCGTCTGAGGAGCCGCCAGCCATGCCCTGCTGCCGTGGGGGCGGGAGCGGGGGCAGCATCGGCGGGTTGCCGCCCGCTGCGGGTGGCAGCGCAGCATTCAGGCCAGCCCGCTCCCGGGCAGCCGCCGCCTTGAGTGGGCTGCTGCTGCTGCTGCTGTGCAGGCTGGATGAACTGCTTGCTCTGCTGGGGGGATGATGCATGGCACCTACCTCAGCGCCTCCCGCTGGGGGGCCATCCACAGCGTGCACAGCGGCGGCGGCCGCTGAGTCAGCGCTGCCGCCTCCCACAGAAACAAAGCGCTGCAGCCAGCCGGAGAGGGAGGCCTCGCGAGCGGCGGCGATTCGGGGCGGCTCGGTGCCGCCGCTGCCACCGTCCCCACCGCTGCTGGCACCAGGAGCGGCGCCCCCATTTGCCGCGCCACCCGCTGCCCCTGTGGGGGCACCGGCGGCCGCCCCTGCTTCCGGCGGCGCCTCGTCCGTACGCTGCTGCAGCGCGGCGTCAATCAGATGAGCCCAGCTGCTGCGTGCAGCGACGCGGCTCCTGCACGCGGCGCAAAGGGCGCACGAGCGGGGTGCTTGAGAGGCATGCAAGCGGAGTGCTTGAGAACCCCGCCTGCTGCTTGCGTGAGCTGGGGGTGGGAGCGGGTTGTGCATTGTTGCCTGCCGCCGTCCCCCGGAGAGGGGCGCAGCAGCGGCCAGATCCACCTGCTCCTGCACCCGTGCCGCCCCAAAGCACGCACCCACGCACAAGGCACCCACACCTGGCACGCCCACGTCGCCATACACTCGTGCACACCTGTACCGACGCAGCGCAAACAGCACCTGCCGCCGCTGCTGGTCCGACACCCCTGCCAGCGCTTGCACGGAGGCAGAGAATGCCGACAGCCCGCTGCTTCCAGCCTGGCGCTCGTTAGGGAACGCGGCGCACAGCTCCTGCGGCAGACAAGGACAGGCGCATGGTAAGCAGAGCGGCGAGAGCGGCACTGCTGGCACAAGCACTATACCGCAACGAAACCCTGCTGCCTGACCTGGACGGCTTCGCAACTTCTGTCCCGCACCGTACCGCAACTGTACCACACTGCACAGCACCCAAACGCTGCCGGCCTGACCTGGATGGCTTCACAACCTCTGTACCGCACCGTACCGCAACTGTACTACACTGCACCGCAAACAACCCCTGCCGGCCTGACCTGGATGGCTTCACAACTTCACAACCTCTGTACCGCACCGTACCACAACTGTACCACACTGCACCGCAACCAACCCCTGCCGGCCTGACCTGGATGGCGGCGTTGGCGTCCCTCGCCAGCTGCGGCATGAGCCCAGCGGGGTACAGCGGGCCCAGCACATCTTGCAGCTGCTCTACAAACCCGTCTTGCAGCGTGAAGAGGGCAGTGTTGAGCAGGCGGGCGACGCGCCTGGGGCAGGGGCGGAGTGGCGTGGGGAGGGGCGGGGATGGATGCAGCGGGGAGGGCGGGAGGGTGGGCGTGGGAACGCCAAAGGGGCAGGAACAGGCAGGGAAGGCAGGCCGCTGCGGGTCCTGTGGGAAGAACTGGGCAGGCTCCCAACAGAGCACCCCATTTCACCAACAAGCCAGCCAAGTCATTCCAGCAATTCCAGTCACAACCCAGCCAGGAAGGCGGGCAGGCAGCCCAGCCCGGAAGGCGGGCAGTCACGTGCCTGACTGCGTCTGCCACAGCCGCGAGCTCCTTCCAAGGCAGGTGGTTGCTCTTGGTCGTCCAGAAAGGCATCCCTGAACAGGCGAGCAGGCGAGCAGGCAAGTGGCGAGGGAAGGCTAGGTAGGTCAAACAGCTCGAAAGGGTGCAACCAGCGTGCTGCTCAAGCAGGCAGACGGGTGCAGAGCAGGGACTTGACGAAGACCAGGCACTTGATGCAGAGGGAACGCGCGGGTCACGAGGCCCAAGAGTGCAGGCAGCATGCTGCCAAGCAGGTTGAAAGGCAGGCTGGCACAGGGCAAGCAGGCTCGCAGGGCGACAGGGCAGAGAAGCGGGGCGGAGCTTGCCTTCCCATTCCCCACCGGTGCCTCCCTCCCTCCCTGCCTCCCTGGGGGCTTGGTGCGCACCTGGCAGCAGAAAGGGGTGCCCGCCGCAGCTGCCCACCCACACCTCCCGCTGCGCCAGCCCCAGCTGCTCCTCGGCGTCGTCCAGCAAACCGTACAGGTCTGTGAGGGCCTGCACACAAGGGAGCGGGCACTCCAACTGGGTCAACCAGGATTTCAGTGGCCATTTGACTTTTTAGTACCATTCACAAATCGTGCTTGACAGATAGCAAGAGGCCCAGCTGCTTCTCGGCGTCGTCCAGCAGACCGCACAGGTCGGTGAGGGCCTGTACGGCAGACAAGGGGGAGGGCACTCCCAAACAGATCGACTGGTTAGGCACGTCAAAAGCGGTGCCCGACAGACAGTCAGTGCCCAGCCCCAGCTGGCCCGAGGGATCCTGAGGCAGACTGGGAAGCTGAGAGCAGCAGGTGTTGGGAGGCGGCACCCTGCACCTCTCCCCTGCCATGATCAGCTGGCCCACCTTTTCCGAGGCGAGCAGCAGCGCGTCGTGCTCCTCGGGGGAGGGTGACGTGGCGCCAGTGGGGCGAGCTGCCGCCACACCCTGTGCGGGCTGCAGCGGTGGCTGCCCTGCTTCCACGTCACTGTCAGGCGGCGGGAGGAGGGGCTCTTGAAGGGCCGAGTCGGTGACCCTCCTCCCTGCCGGCGTGCTGGCGCCGCGCGGCGCCTGCTCCTTCGCCTTGCTGCCGCCGCTGGCGCGCTGTGGCTCGGGCGGGGCCGCCGCTGCGGTCGTCGGGAGGTAGGTGCCCCACACGGCGGTGTTGATTTCCTGCAGCTTCTGCAGCGACTTGAGCAGCCTGCACGGCACAGATTCACGCAGAGAGAGGGTGGTAGGGGACACACTTACCATATGAACAAGATGCCACGGCACCACTGACACAAAACCACATGCAGTACCACCAAGACAACAACACCAAATACGTGCACCTCCACAGTGCCTCCCCCTCAGCCCAGCCCCAGGCCTCACTCACGTGCGCAGCGACTCGATGCTGGCGCTCTTTGGGAAGATGAGGACGCTCATGACAACCATGGTCAGCACGCCCGACACGATGCCGCAGATGCGGGTGACCGCCACCTGGAAGGGGTCTGCACGGCGCAGCAGGGGTGGGGCAAAGGGTGGGCTGTGACGGCACACGGGGGGTGTGCAGGCTCGCCTGACACACGGCCAGCCCAGCACCCCATGGCCTGCCAGCACCCCAGGGCCTGCCCAGCACCCCATCCCAGCGGTGTGCAATGGGTTCACCTAGGGCACTGCGGCCTCCTGCCCTGGAAAAGGTGTGCAGGGCAGATGCGCGGTGCAAGGCGTGCATGGCGGCAAGGGGGCTCACCCTTGCCCTGGAGGGCGTTGAAGGAGACGATGACAAAGGCGATGACAAAGAGGCGGGCCGAGAGGTCCAGCCCAAAGCGCTTGCCCGCCAGGACGGACAGGAAGGCGGCGGCGGCGGCGGCTGCCGCCAGGAACAGCGCATCCGCCTCGCTGGCCTGCACAGGCGCAGGGTGAAGCAGAGCGGAAGGGTGAGAAGAACCTCCTGGGGAGCCACAGCACGATCGCCAGGAACAGCGCATCCGCCTCGCTGGCCTGCAAGGGCCGTGGGCGCCGGGCAGGGGCAAAGGCACATGCTGTAGGGTTGGAAGACGGGGCATGCAGTTTGCCGCTGTGTGGCCGCCATGAACAGCGCATCTGCCCTTACTGGCCTGCATGGGCAGCAAGGGGTGAAAGAATGCGCAAGGGTGAGAACAAATTTTTTGACAAGCGCTGTGTGGCCGCCTGGAACAGGGCATCTGCCCCGCTGGCCTGCACAGGAACGCTTCTTCTGGGGGTGCAGGAACACTAACTCGCCAAGCAAAACGAGTGCTGTGTGCGATGCTAGGTCCCAAATCTGCCTGCGCCTGCCAGCATCCCACCACAGCGGCCCCCTGTCTCCCTGGGCCGCACCCACCCAACCCACCTGCAGCGTCCACCAGCCGGTGGCGACCGCCGACGCCAGGAAGCCCAGCAGGCCGCCGGCGATGGTGCCCAGCACGCGCTCAGCCCCCACCTGGCTCGTCTTCTGCGGCATGCGAGCGATAGGGAAAGGGTGGCGGCACACATGCCCTGTCAGTGTCATCTAAACCAAGGTGACAAGCACTCACTCAGCCCTCGCGTGGGCTCGCTTTCTGCCGGCGGGGGCCAAGCACGCAAGACGCGGGACACGGGGCGGCACAAGCTGAGCCGGAATGTGGCGCATGTTGTTGGCAGCACCACTTGGTGCGCAGGCCGCGAGCCAGGCAGCGGGCGGCAGTGGCGCGCGTGGCAGCAGCAGGACATGCAGCAGCGGGTGGCGGCGCGGGCCTTCTTGCACTACTGCGTTGCCAGCCAGTGCAAGCAGAACAAAAGCTAACTCACCCCAAGCAGAGGCATGGTGACCACCGGTAGCGTGATGAGCGCCCACTTGAGCACCAGCACGGTGGGCCCACGCTCATAGCCCGGGCGGGAGGCGAGGGAGAAGCCCATCGTGGCGACAAGGGCGGTGGCCACTGCCAGGCGCACCGCCCGCCTGTAGTGGTCGGGCACAGCCTCCTTGGCTTTCAGCCGCATGGCTGCAGGTGGCTGCCGCTGCCGCTGCTGCCGCTCCCGCTGCTGCTGCCGCTGCCGCTGCCGCTGCTGCGATCAAGTTCCGGCTGCCTCTGGGTGCCGACTGCGGTTGCTGGCCGGGCTGCTGCTGCTGGGTGCTTGAATGCTGGGTGAGCGGTTCTCAGGGAAAGGCCACGACCAAGAGGCCTCTGGCAGGGTGGCGGCGAGTGGTGTGGGGCTGGACAGAGCTATGCAGGGCAGGGGGCCTGTGCAGGGGCGGGGACAAAACCGGGTAGGCGGGTCGGCGGCGGCAGGGGTGGCAGCGGCGCTGGGCACAGGTGCGTGGACCCCGTGGCATGGCATCGAGCTCATGCATGTCTTCACATGCTTGACAAAGTTGCAAGTGAAGCACGGAAGTGCCTGGGGCGCACGTGCGATTCACGGCGCAGGTACCTTTCTAGCAGCCCGCGGTTGCTGGACCAAGCACTCCAATTCTGTTGCCCCAACAGGAGAAATGCAGCGGGAGTGCGCGTGTGGATGCTAGCACGAAAACCCTTGCTGCGGAGGGTTCGGGGTGCGGCTCTGCCAAGTTTTGTGACAGGAAACAATGGATGAGCTGTACACCCTAGTGAGGAGACAGGCAACCCACAGAGGCCGCCACCGTGCTGCCAATCTGGCCGCCACTGGCACAGCGCACGCAGCAGGGGTTGCAGCACAATTACATTTCTCACCAGGCATTCAACCGTCCGTAGCCGCAATCAGGAAGGCATTGCATTCCACTTGACTGCCCAGCAATTAGTTTTGAGGATGCACCCAGCAGCGCTTGGTGCCGGCTCGCAGTGCCAAGTCGCCCGTGCCGTGGCGACAGCATGCTGAAGCTCTTTACTTTAGTTCCAAGAACAGAGCCTCCTGCTTGGCAGACAGACCTGCGTCTGCCAGGCTGGAGCCACCCCCTTCCTGAAGCACGCGGCGCGGGTAGGAGGTAGCCAGGCGGTAGCTGCTGGGCAGGATGGGCGGGGGCCCGCCCTCGGCAGCGCCTGCGCGTCCGCTCTCCACGTCCACAAAATCGAACACCGCCTGTATTGTGGGGGAGAAGGCGGCCGAGAGTAGGAATGTGAGTACGTCACTAAATGCGCCCTCTCTCCCCGTCAATAAAGTGACTAGAGCCCGAGGATAAGGAGGGTGCGTGGGGGGGAAGTGTGTTTGGGGGGGGGGGAGGGGCAAAGAGGCTTGGGCGGGTGGGAGGGCAGGCAGCAGATAGAGTGCTGGCGATGTGCGTAGGTGCAAGGGTGCATGAAGGCGCGCCTGCTCTGCACCAGGCACCCACTTTCACGCGCATGCAGGCCCCCACCTAATTCCCCGCCTGCGGGACTGCTCCCTCACCACGCCCTGCTTGCCCGCCCCCCACTTGCCTGCAGCGGGTCGGAGCGGCGGAAGCGGCGTGCGTAGCGCCCGCCCGCAGGCAGGCGCACAGCCAGGTTGATCCCCTCTGCGTCGTCCGCAGCCGGCTCTGCCGGCAGGCTGGCCTGCTTGCTGCGCAGCTCCAGCTCTCGCCTGGCAGTAGGGCAGCGGGGGCAGGAGGAGCAAGGAGCGGTGGACGTCAAGAGTTGATGCCCTGTGGGTTGTGTGCGGGCTGGCAGTGGGGGCGGGGGGCAGGAGACGGGAGTACAGGGGCACAAGTGCCCGTATGTCAGAGGGTCTGCTGCCAGGCTGGCTGGCAGCGTGTTCCCCTGAGTGCCTCAGGGGGGAGTGAGGAGGAGGTGAGAGGAGGTGATACACAAGGAAGCGAGGCGGAGGAGGAGGTGAGGGCGGTCAGGGGTGGGCTGTCAGGGACGTGCACATGCACGCATGCACGGCATGGGGGGAGGGAGGCAGGGCAGCAGGGCGGAGGCGCAACGCAGCGCACCAGGCCTTGCTTCCACGCCTGCTGTGCAACGCAGCGAGACCCTGGCCCTGTTTTGCAAGGCAGCGCGCCCAGCCACGCCACATGCAAGGTAGCCGCACCTCTCTGTCTCCTCCGCCTTCTGCCGCGCCTCCGCCTCTGCCGCTGCGGCCGCCGCGGCCGCCGCCTCCTGCTCCTCACGCCGCTGCCGCTCTGCCGCCTCTGCTTTCTCTCGGTCGGCACGCAGGGACTCGTAATAGGCAGCATCCTGTGCAGGCGGGAGCAGATGGTAGGGGAAGCAGTGTGGCACAAAGGACCTGATGAGCACAAGCAGCATGCAACGGCCCATACTGCAAACAAAGTGCGCAGCCGGAAGCCTGCTGGCTGGGGAAGGGTGAAGCCAGTGTGTGACGACAGCACATGCTGCGGTGACGGTGCGTGCTCCGGTGACCACACCAGCCCTGGGCCCGCACCTGCTCTGCTCTGAGGCTCTCTCGTGCCTGCGCCCCTGGCGACATCACGCGCGGCTGGTAGCGAGGGTCGTTGCCAAAATCTGCGGCGGGTGCAGGGGTAGGGTGGGGCGGGCAGGAAAGGTAACACAGGGTGGTGAGAAGTGGGTGGGCAGGCAGGCAGGAAGGCGGGACGTTAAGATGGCAGGCGCACAGGCAGGCCGCCGGGCCCGCCCCACCCCACCTCCTTCACACCCGTCCTCCACACTCGTGCCCGGAACAAACCCTCACCCCAATCCTGCGGCCCAGTCCTGCCCGCCCCACCCGAACCCAGCCCCACCTGGCAGCTCTCCTTCATACCCGCCCCCCTGGATGGCCGCCATCAGCATGCGCTGCTCCTCTAAATTCACATCATCCGGCAGCAGCGGCAGCTCCTCATCCCCGGCCTGCCCTCCAGCCGGCCCCAGCCCGGGGCCCTGCTGCCGCTGCTGCTGCTGCTGCTGCTGCTGGCGGGGAGCTGCGGGGGCGGGCTGGTACTCGTCCATCACCGCAAAGCGCTGGCCTGCAGGGGGAGGTCACACTGAAGCCGTGAGAACGAGGAAGGCACGGCAAAGAGGAAAGCATGGCAACTGAGGACAGCATCACACCCTGAGGGACGTGATGAGGAGACCAACTGGTGCAATTGCGGTGAAACCCATCACAGTTCGCTGCATGCAGCACACGCCCAGCCAGCAGCCCTACCCGCGCGAGACACACACCCCATCAATAAGGCAAGCTGGCGCCACAAGGGACCCACCCAGCAGCTCCAGATCTCGGTCCACCTCCCCCACCACGCGCCGCCGGTTGCGCCGCACCCGCCGCCCCTGGGACCCAACCTCCAGCTCATCCTCTACTGAACCCACACGCTGCATCCCCTCTGCAAAGGGGGAGGGGGGATGTGAAGCGGCAGTGGCGGGTGCGCAGGGAAGCTCGGCAAGCGACCCTGCATACAGGCTCGTCTGCCGCAGTCACAGGGCAGTGCAGTGTCAGCAGCCCGGCAGCCTCTCAGCGCAGCCTCACAGTGCCAGCACAGAGCTGCATAAAAACACCAGGGCAATACTCATACATACAGCACAAAGTGCAGCCAACCAGACATTGCAGGCAGCCAATGATCGTCCACACCCTTGCCCAACCATTGCCTGCCAGATCATCTGTTGAATAGGGCAGCAGAACTGAGCGACTGCAGTGCAGTGCCCCAATGTTCCATAAAAACCCTGCACGATGCGAGCACAGCAAAACATGCCATTTGAACAAAACAAAACTCACCATCACTCAGCTCGTCGATTCGGTTGGGGCGCCGGCGCCCCAGGCTGCTGGCCAGCACCGCCATGTCATCGTCCTCGTCATCATCCAGGATCTGAGGGAAGAAAGTGAGAGCAGAGGTTGTTTCTGTTCACTCAGGTGCTAGAGTGGAAGTGGGGTGGGCTGCACAACCATGGCATCGTCCTCATTAGCATTCAGGAACAACAGGAAAGCGCCTTGGGTTGATGTCAATAAGTGGGATGTGGGTTACAGATGTCACCGTTGAACGTCATCATGCAGGGTCTGCTGACATGGCAACGGCATGTGGGGTGGGGTGGGGTGCACAAGGAGAGCGGCGATGAGGGCATGCATGTGCGAGTGTGCAGAGAGCGAGCACCATCACTGTAAGCGAACCACGGATCCTGTCCCTTCACACCACACCCCGCCCGCCCCACCCACACTTACCTCGATTGGGCTGCTGCGCGGTCGTGCAGCCGCAGGCAGCGGCCGGCTGGCGGGGCCGCCGCCGCCGCCGCCCCCTCTGAACCTGCCCAAGCCCGCTCCGCCCCGCACATTCCTCGCATCTCTCCCCGCCTCCTCCTCCTCATCCTCAACCACCACCTCATCATCTGGCTCCTCTATGTAGTTTGGAGGCGACGTGGGTGCTGCCCCAAAGCCCGCCGCACCCATGCCGCCTGCTCCTGCTGCACCCATCATGCCTGCTGCGCCTGCACCCATGTCCATGCCGGCGGCGCCCCCAAAGCCTTCCATCCCCCCGCCCCCGAAACCGTCATCTTCAGCGGGCCCCCCGCCGGCACCGGGGCCCGCACCGTGCCCCACGCCGCCGCTCTCCAGGAACCACTCCACAGCGCTGTTCACGTCCCAGCCGTGCTGCAGGTGGGCGGGCGGGTGGGGCGGGCGGGCGGCAAGGAGGAGTTTGGGGACAAAATTGGGCAGCAGGGTGGCGCAGGCAGGTCGCAGGGTGCGGTCCTCCTGGATGGCGGTGCCAATGATACCTGCCAAGGCCTGATACAATGCTGCCTCGGGTCCTTCGCAATCAGGCCTAGAATGCACCTGTGGAGAGGCCTCTGCTCAAGCTTTGCCCCGCAAGCGTTAAGTCTCACCGCATCCAGCACATGCTCTGCCACGTGAGGTGGAGCACCAGTCAGGCTCTCAAACAGAGCCAGAGCCTCGTCCCGGTCCATGTTGCCAGGCGGCAAAGTGGCTACAACGAACCAGTAAAGGGCCTGCGGGCACACAAGGCGGCAGAGGCGTGTGTTCCGGTGGCGGTGGCGGTGGCGACGGCGGCGGCAGCAACTGGGGGCGCGGAACGATCTGCCGCCGCCGCAACATCCGTCGTCTGCATTATTCCCGTGATTCTGGCCATCGGTTTCAACCTCACCTGTGCTCGCGAGTCAAAAACTGTGCAACACCGATCGCCAGAGAGCCTGCCGCGCTTCAGTGCGCACTGGCGCTTCCGAATTGCTCAGCAGCTGCCTTGTGAGGAGACGAGCGTCTCCCAAACAACCGGGCGTGGCTCGCTGCCGAGGGCAGTCTTCCAGGCCGCTCTCGGTGCCAGTGTAGGCCCGGTAAACTCCACCTAACAGCGGTGTATAGCGAGCACGCGCCGTGCGTGCGAATGGGAGCCGTTGGCCCGCCTGGAAGCCCCAGGAATGGCCGCCACAAGTGCCTGCGTGGCGGCCGCCCATGGCTCGCCAGTCCGCCGCCGCTAGTGGGCGTTCACACCAGGCTGTCTGTGCGCTCTTCGTCTCACAGTTCAAGCAGTTTAAGGCGCACTCGAAAGTTTATACTGGAATCAAGGTAATTCGACATTTTTGCCTTCCTGACTCTGGTCGTCCAAAGCAGGCAGGCTGCACCGTGTGCCATGACCATCGCCTGGGCCCCACCCCCCTCATGAATGCCTCAAGGCTCTCATATGAATGCAAGCTTGGAAGCGTCAAAAGAAGCAGCTCAAAGATCCTTGGGTGTGTGGGGCTCCAGTGCGCATTCCCTGCATGCCTCGCTGCACCACGGCAGTACCACACCGCTCATAACCAACCAGCTTGAGGGCGGGAACGGCAGCCTGCTGGGCGGGGACGGCAGCCCCTGAGGAAGGGGAAGGTTGGGGGCTGGCTGCCAGGCTCATGCGCACTAGCGCCTGATCCTTCGAGTCCAGGGAAGGCGCAGCATCCTGCCGACACGTGTGTGGGTCCCCCAGCACTTCTCATCTGCCCAGGCGTACCGCAAGAGGAGGCACCCAGTGTTGAACGGACGGCGCCTGCAACGCACTGCCAGCTTCAGGTCAAATAAGCTCAACACAGCGCTCGCCCTGCACAGGTGACAAAATGCGGTCACAACATACGTTCTCATATTCAGCTTGAAGGCAGCGGTGGTGGCACCCATGCAGCCGCCTGCCAGGCAGGTCACACACTGCTGTGCCAGCATGCCGCCTGCACCCTCGTCAGGCGCTGCAGCTCTGCTGCCATGTTCTGCTGCATGCCGCTCGCCCAGTGAACGGACGCCAGCTAGTTTGCACGCTGAATGCCCAGGGAATGCCTCGCCCTACAGCTTTGTGACTCCCTGAACAGCTCCCGAAAGTGCAGGTCATGCCTACCAGCCGTCCTTGTGATCCGATCATGCCGAGAATGAGGTAACCAGTGCAGATACACGGGCAAAAACCAAGCAAGCAAGCGCTTAGCAGACAATGGTTGTGAGGTTGGCTGAGAGCAGTGCAGCAGTGCTGCGTCATTCGGAGCGGCAGTTGCAGGCTGCCGTGCCCCCGGCTGCGCTGCATTGATCGCACTTGGCAGTCTGGGCCTGCCAAACTCGATGGACAGGGCTGACAACAAGAACTGTGGCCTTTTGAATGTCTGACATGGCGAGCCAAGGTGCAGCGTTGCAGCCCCTTCAGATTGATTGCTGCAACTACTGGACAGTAAAACGATATCAAGGGCGGCAAACGGAGCACCCAGGCACCTGCAGGCCGATAGTTTTCTTCCCTGCCCATGCGGCACTGCACTCCTCCATCGCTCGCCGTCTGCCCAATCAGGCTCATCGGTCGCTGTGACGGTCGCCGAAACCCCGAACCAGCGACTGTCCGTGCAAACCCGGAGCACAGCGTCACCCCGCTGCGTAGAGGAACCCCCGCGGGTGGCGATCAGGACGCAGCCTCGGGCGTGAGAGGCGGGTTTAAGCTTGGCAGCGGCAGTAGGAGGGCGCCACGATGGGCAAAATTCTCGACGAGCCAAAGTACGCAGTGGTGGACAACGCACCCAGCTTTTCCAAGATAGGTGAGTCATGTAGTGTCATCTGAGCCGGCGCCTCGCCAGGGCCGCCTGCCACCTCTCCACGCCGCCGCCGCCACCGCCACCCGCCCTCTTCCTGCCTCGCCGCCCTGGCAGCGCCTGCCCAAGGCTGTTCGTTGAAAGTGTCTTGCCTGCTGCTGTTTTCCATGCGCAGTGGGTAACTTCTCCATTGAGGACTTTACCGTGTGGGCTGCGACGACAGGTGTCTGCATCCCTCTGGGGTACCTCGCAGGTGTGTCTTGCGTGCACACGCTGACAGCCGGCAGCGGGTGGCCCATGCTGCCCATGCGTGCCACCCTTTTTTGCTATGCCTAGCTGTGACCTGCATTGGATTGGTGACAAACTGGGCAGCTTGATGCAGCGCCACTAGCCGCTGCGCACCTTGCTGCACCTCGCACCTCACTGCGCTGCACCCCACACTCACACCCTCACCGCCTGCACCGCCCGCCATCAATCCCGCCCCCGCAGGCGCGCAGCGCAGCCCCGCGTTTGCAAAGGTGTCTGGCGCCATGGCCCGCCCCTCCATGTGGGCTGGCGGCATCATGGGCCTGGCTGCCGGCTTCATGCTGGCATACCAGAACAGCAGCGGGCGGCTGATGGGGCTGCTGCCCAACGAGAGCGAGGTGCGGGAGCACGGCCGGGTGTGATGCGGCACGGGGAACTTGCTACCTCTCAAGCGCTTCCTACCCACCACGACAGGCAAGCCAGGCCAGGCTGCACGCCACGCGGCTGAGCTGTGTTTGGGCCGCCAGCTGGCACGCTGTGCAGCCAGCCAGCAGCTCTGCAGCGACGGCTACAGCGAGCGGTTGACCACTGCAAGCCTTGATGGCTGTTGCAGCGGCAGCATATGCGCTCCCCGCACTGTTGAGTGCGCCCTGCCTGCCCATGCCCCGCCCCTCTGCTTCTGTTTCCCTTTTGCTCCTTCTCCATTGTTCTCACTGTTCTGTTCGCTGCTGAGGAGTACTGTCCGCCATGTAACAAACGTACTGCAGCTCGGCAGCAGCAAGGGGGCTTTGCATCGGCACGAGAGAACACACAGCAACCGAGGGCTGCAGGCGCCGCTGGCTGGCTCCGACAGCTGCCGCCGTTAGCGCTGCAGCCGGACTGCTGCTCCCGCGTAACGCAAGTGCGCCTGCAGCTCCCGCAGCGACCTCCTGCCTGTGAGCCTACAATAGTTGCTGAAGCTCCGCATCTGCAGCAGGAAGGAATTGGGGTTTGGGCGGGCGGATGTGTGGGGCTCAGGGTCGGGGGCAGGGGAAGACAGGAAGGCAGCAAGCTTGCGAAAGCAGGGGCGCGCACGCTCCTGCTGCGCACGCTGCGAGCTCGCTGGGATGGGAGCAGCAGCATGTGCAGCACAAAGGCCCTTCCCAGGCACTGGCAGCCGCACGCCCCAGCGCAGCTCCAGGGGCGTCCTCAGGGAGCAGTGTGCTCCGTTGCACTGCTCCTGTGCAACCCCAGGCACGCGCCCAAGCACCGGCCCAGGTGCCCGCCCCCCACCTTGCTGCGCCAGCTGCAGCAGCAGTGCGTCCTCAAAGTACTTGTTGATCGACACCTGCGGGGGGCAGGGTGTGATGCAGCAACACAAACAACCATCTGTTGGACGCCTGACTGCATTCGAGCACATTGAACGCCGGACTGCACTTCATGCACTGAGTGCCCTGCTCCCTGCCCTCCCCCGGCCTCTCCATGGCCTCTGCCCCCCTGCAGTCCTTCCCCGCACAGCCCTCCCTATATATGTCAGCCCCCTCCGCCCCCCGGGCCTCACGTCATCAGTCATTCCCTTGCGCCGCCGCGTCTTCACCATGAAGTCGCGTGCCAGGGCCTGGAGGGGCAGGGGAGGGCGGCGTGGGGCGGGGTGGGGGTGACAAAGGCGGGGAGCAGCAGGGCAGGGGAGGGTCAGGGCACTCTGCTGCTGTCCGGCGGGTTGCCCGGCACCCCAAACCCTCAAACCAAGCCGACTTGCGGACACCCTTTATCAGAGGACATTCATGCACCTGCATGGGCGCCGGCTGCAGCGGCGCAGCACAACGCTGCTGTCCAACACATCGCCAGGCACCCCACATCCCCAGCTTGCGTTAGTTAGCAACGCACACCCGAGAACTCTCACCTGCATGGGCGCCGGCTCCAGCGGCCGCAGCACGATGCTGCGGTCCAGCGGGTCGCCCGGCACGATCTGCCAGTGGTCGAACACGGACAGGCAGAAGGCCTGGCCCTGGGTGTGGTACCGCAGGTCGGTCTCGAAGCCAAAGGACTCGGAGACGGGGAGGAAGGCCTTGACGATGAAGATGGGAGTGCCGGGCTTGGGCACGTCGGCGGTGACGTGGCCGCGCCGCTTGGCAAGCACGGTGTAGATGGCGGAGATGCAGTCTGAAGGCAGGCAGAGGGGGAGGGAAGGGGGTTCTTTGTAATTTTTTGTAAGGAGGGCATTGGGCGGCGCTGGGCCTGGGGGGGCGCAGCTTAACCAGCACGGTGTGGATGGCGGAGATGCAGTCTGCGGGCGGGCAGGAGGCAGGGGAGGAGGTGTTTTAAGGCGGCATGACAGTGGCAAGGGAGAAGGTGTGTTGTGGGAGGGTGTGGTGGGGGCGTCGGGCTTGGGGGCGCGCCGCTTAGCTGGCACGGTCAAGGTGCAGAGACATTCCCACACCCACTGCACCCATTGCTGCTATAGTTCATTGATCAAGCTCACCGGCGGGCGTCTGGATCTCCACATAATAGACCGGCTCCATAAGGCGTGGGGTGACGGTGCAACAGGCAGACTAGCTGACACGCTCCCAAGCCCACTTGACCTACTGCTACAGTTCAAAGTATGACAATCAGAACTAGGATCACCTGCGGGCGTCTGGATCTCCACATAGTACACCGGCTCCATGAGGCGCGGGGTGGCCATGAGGAAGGCGGAGTAGCAGACGCGGCGGGCGGTGGGGATCATCTGGCCGCCGCCGCGGTGCAGCGGCTCTGCACAGGAGCAACAGTGGCGGGAGGGCAGCGGGGGTTGTAGTTGCTGGGTAGGGGGAAGGAAGGCGGGCGGTGGGGAGCAAAGTGATGCTGCCGCCGAGCAGCAGGTCGGGCAAGAGGGGGAACAGCAGGGGGGAGTGGGGCACTTCAAATTTTTCCTTAGGGGGACCCGAAGGGAGTTTCCCTCGGTCTCAATTCTGCACCGTTCTCCCTCGG
>JAPTJF010000690.1:0-20972 GCA_029339195.1 Micractinium sp. NFX-FRZ
CACTGTGCCCCACACGCCCGCCACCTGCACTTCCACGCGCCCTGAATACGCGTCGGGGCCGTTCACCAGGCGAACAGACTCAACGGGCGGAACTGCAGGGTGGGTTTGGGGCACGGTGTAAGTTGGACCATGGAAGTGGTTCGGAGGGGCGTCAAATGGGTTGGTGTGCGCGGTTTAGGTTAGTGGGCAGAGGGTACTTGCAGGGGGGCCTTCAGGCGCAGCGTGGCCCTTGCGTGAGGACACAAGTCGCAAAATCAACACGCAGCCAGCTGTTGGCTCTACAGCCTTTACCCAGCCGCATAAGCAGAATTGCACAAAACGCAGAAAGCGATGCACTGCTATTGAAGTGGCCTTACCTTGAGCAGCACACGGAGCGGCGCAGAGTACGAGAACAGTGAGGGCAAGCCCGCAGGCGGCAGCGCGGAAGCGTGCTCGTCCTTGCGCCCTTATGGCGCGCGGCATTTGGATATTGTGCGCTCTGCAAGGATGCTTGGATGGGAATTTCGCGTCAGTACGCCTCCTCGACTCACGGGACGGCTGAAGTTATGCGTTGAGCGGCAGCGGCGGCGGACGGCCGAGGTAGCGCTCGGCGGCAGGCGCCGCGCAGGCGCCGCGCAGTGCCGGCGACGGCCAAGGCCGCCATGCCCTCGGCTTGCCAGAACCCCCACCATATCGATCACGACTGGCCAAGCAACGCATTGGATGTATGAAAGCGGGCGTAAACGGGGAGGGCGAGATGCCCCACCGCCGGGCCGGTAGGGCCCATTGGGAGCAAACCCTACGCCTACTTCCCACGCTACTCACGTTCAACTCGCTTTGACGGCTTTCTGAATATGCTGGGAGATTGCGTGCAGCTCAAGCCTCGCTTGCTTGAGGCGGGCGACGTTCTATAGGCGCTTCAAGAACTTTGTTGCCCGCCGGCGTAGTTGGGCCCCAGCAGCAGCAGAATTTTGCGCTCTCCGAAGTGTTCATGCCCTGACAGGCGACGTCCCCTCGGTCCTGACGCCTCATCAGCACGTTCACGTCACGAGCTCGAAATGTGCAGGCCTGTAGTTAGAATTGGGTGGGTTACACCAAGACTGGAACGACAGGGTCCGTGCGGACGCGACCCGAACTTGAAACCCAATGCATGGGTCCTCTGGTGTAGAGTGCCCAGCAGATGGCTGCTTCACCTTGCCGCCGGTACTGGCGCCGCCGTGGTGCCGCTGTCCTGCGGTGCTGGGCGCCCCAGTTGTGCCCGAGGCGCATTCCAGCTGCTGCTTGCATGTGCGGCACATTCTCTCCGGCTGGTCCTGACGTCAAAGCCGGCCGCGACTCCACATGAACAGCCGGTGGATACCGCCGCTACCGAGTACCGCAGGCGCAAGCCTGCGCTGACCTGCCATTGCTCCCTGCCCAGCCTGCAACTGCCCAGACCTCCAATGAGTGGCCCAGCCTATCAGTGAGCTGGGCATGTGCGCTCTCTTTGCCCAAAGCCTTTTCAGTGGAAGGCAGTCAAGGGCCAGCTGCCATTGGGAGCGTCCAGGCGGGGCAGCGGCTCTCAGAGCTGGCCAGTGGGTGGGCAGGGCAGCCATGCTGCACGCGGTGCGCTGAGCTGGGCACCGTTGCAGCCCCGGCTGTTCAGCACTATGGTACACTCGGTGCTGTCACACGGCGTGGAGGTCTGCGGCCAGGGCAGCGCAGCCCCAGATCACCTTGAAGGCGGCGGGCCCATGCCGCGCTGGATACCGCACGGTTTTCACATGTAATTACATCCTCGTGCTCCCCAAGGTGCAATCTACTTGAATTGAAGGCCAGCCGGCGCCCAGGCGGGCGCGCGATACCTGCCATCTCGGCACGTCCCGCCTCCCTCTTGTGGTCTCTGCGCTACCGCTCTCAGTTCAATTACGTGTGCCACATTGACTGGAGTATTTGACGGCACCTGCCGGCACGGCCTCGACACGGCATGATGACCGGTGGGCCTTTTGGGGCAACCACCCACGCTGGATCCAACAGAGCACGCTACGGGTTGTATGATGCGGCTCGGGGCGCTGCTCAGAAGATCTGCCTGGCTGCCGCCCGGCTGGCGCCGCCGGCCCGGCTCGCCCGCCGCCCTGGCGTTGCGCCGCCCTAGGATGGCGCCTGCTGCCTCAGTCTTCTGCTCCGCCCTCGCTGCTGCCGCTGCCGCTGCTGCGCGCTCTTGCAGGATACGCTGTTTGTGCAGGCAGGCCTGCTTGAGCTTGCGGTTCAGGCAGGGCCCGGACGCCCTGCAGGCCGCCTTCCGACTCAGCTGTCGCTTCTTTCCGGCTGCCGCTGGCTGCAGATTCTCCTGCCCTTGCTGCTGCTCCTGCTGGCGGGAGGGCAGCTGACGCGCCTGTCTGGAGCCGCTCTGCTGGTGCAGGTCTGTGTGCTGCTGCTGCTGCTGCGGCGGCGGCTGTGGGGGCTGCGCCAGCGTTGGGGCACGCCCGCAGGTCTGCCGCCGCTGCTGCCGCTGCTGCTCCTGCTGCTGCTGGGTGGGGCGCAGGGGCAGGGTCCCCTCTCCCTCCTGTCCCTCCTCCCTGCCTCCATCCTCCTCTGACGGTGCTGCCTCAGCCGTGGCGCGCCGTACGCGCTTGGCTGGCCGCTGCCGCTGCTGCTCTTCCCCCTCGTCCTCGGACGTCTCCCCTTTCTCCTGCTCCTCCACGTTGCTCCTGCCCCGCTGTTGCTGCTTGCGCTGCTTGGGCTGCTTCTGCTTGCTGCCCCCGCGCTTGGCCTTGCTTCCAACTGGCATGGCCTCGCTGCCGGGATCAGCTGGCGCCTCCCCCTGTGCCAGGCAATGGGGGTGCGTTGGGGACAGTCAGGAGGGCGCTGCCTGTGATACATTCTCACTGCCCCTCACTGTGTCTGTCTGGCTCCCCTCACTCCTCTCACACAGGGTCCCTCCTGCAGCAGAGCTGCACCTGGCCCCGCACCTGGTCTTGAGCAGCCCGCCGGTTGGCGGCATCCACCAGGCGCGCCTGCTCACGCACGGCCGCCATCCATGTCAACATCCAGCCGCGCTGAAAGCACCAGGTAGGTGTGACTGCCAGGCGGCAGCTGTCCTTGGCGCTGCTGGCTGTGCACGGCTCTGTGCTGCCGCTGCTGCTGCTGCTGTTGTTGCCGCTGCTGCTGCTGCTGCTAGGAGGCTGCCAGGAGGCTGCTAGGAGGCTGCCAGGAGGCTGCCAGGAGGCTGCCAGGAGGCTGCCCAGTGCACGTCGTCGTCCTGCCCTGCCTCACCTCAAGGGAGGTGAGCCCCGAGACTTGTGCGCTGCTGAGCGGTGCTGATGTGTGCAGAATGGGCATGGTCGTGTACCCTCCGTGCCACTCTGGCTCTGCAGGTGCGCCGTTCTTGTGTGCCAGCAGCTCCCACAGCTGCGGCGGGCTGTCGACGCCGGGCGGTCGCGTGACCCAGCCTGTCTGCGTCCCCACCTGGCTGCCGTCGGGCCGCCGCAGCCCCTGCACCTGTTGCAATGTGGCCACCTCCCTGGCACGCTGTACAGACGGCAGTTATGCACCCCCAGCCTGTTGAACTGGCCAACAGCTGCACGGCTGGGGTACACGCTGGGCCGCGGCGCCTGCTGCAGGGCGCCTGGTGCCCTCAAGTCGGGCGCGGCGTCGCCACTGCCCATGGGCACCTGCAGGTGAGGCATGGGCAAGCAGAGGTGGGGCCACTGTTAAGCTGGGCAGGGTGCTGGCGTGAGCTGCAGGTGTTGGGTGCTGGGGTTCGCATGCTGGGATTAGCGAGGGGAGAGGAGATCAGTGCCTGCCAGCCCCTCGCCTGTGTCTGTCCACTTCCCTTTGAGGTGCGCCCACCCTCAAGTGCAGGCCTCACCTTGCAGAAGCGACACGCCGCCAGCTCTTCCCAGTTCCGCGCCACCAGCTTGTGGTTTCCCAGGTGCTTGTCGGCGATGAAGTGCGAGAACGAGTCGGTGAGCAGGGCCTGGGAGGTGGGCTTGAACGTGGACACGAGCTTCTTCAGGTCCAGCGTTTTGCTGCCGCTCACCATCACAGCGCTGGTGTTGGGGATGGGATGGCATTGAGCAGCACACCCAGTTGGTCAGCAGGCACCATGTCGTTGGCGCGCGTCACCTGGTCAATGTGTGCGTGCATCCTACAGCATGCAGCCAACGCATGAGTGTCTGTTCACACTGGCCTCCTTACACACAAGCTGTAGCTCTGTGCCGCGCCTGCCAGGCTGATCACCCCCTGTCCCGCCCAGCCGCTCCTCGGTCTGCCCAGCTGGTTCACCGGTCACCACACATGTCTGCTCCATCTCTGCCGTGCTTTGGAGGGTAGAAGGAGACGATCACGCGCTCCGCGATGCCCATCTGGACCACCAGGTGCGGCAGCCCCAGCCTGGTTGTGTTGGTCGGGCGCGTTGTCCAGGCACCAGAGCAGCACCTGCGGTGGAAGTTGACGGGCCAGGGATGGGAGAGGAAAGGGCTCGGCCCAACCACTTGAGAGCTCATTACTAGCCCGACCTCTCAAGCTGCGAAGCAAGCCCTGCGCTGGACAGCTGAAAGCGGGGCACTGCTGTGCATGCCTCTGTAGCCCTCCCCTCTGGCCAGCAGGCACTCGGTGCCACGAGCCGCGTGGTACAACCAGGAGCCAAACACGACTGTCGGCAGCTTCTCCAGCGGCATGCCTGCATGATTGAGGGGACAAGCAGGTGTGCGTGGGCGTGTGTGTGTGTGTGCGTGCAGGCCCGCTGTTGTGGGGTCATATGATCTGCATGCAACAGCCTCCACATGTCCACGTGCAACCATACCGCCAGCTGGCACCCAGATGCCCCCACCTGTGGCGTCCTGGCACGTGTGGGGCATGTCAGCTGGGGTCATCTTGTCGTCGTGCGAGCAGAACACTCCGCACCTCTGGCGGCAGCCTCTCGTACAGCTCCCTGGCTGCTGCCTGGAACACCTTCAGCACCTCCCGCTGCCGGTGGTGGTCCTCGCTGTGAGCGTCGTGTGCTGCTCGGACCGCCTTGCCGTAAAGGCGCAGCAACTCAAGGGCCTGTGGCTCTGGTGGTGCGGCCTCAGCCGCGCCTGCCGCTGCCGCTGCCCCCGCTTCCAATCCGTTGGCTGCAGGCGGCGGCGGCGGGGCAACGGCTGGCCACGGCCCTGCCGCTGCCCTCGCTGCTTCCCCTGCTCCCGCCCCGTCTGCCGCTCCCCCGCTGCTGCCCTAGCGCCCGGCTGAGCTGCTGTTGGTGGCGGCGGCGGCCCGGAGCGTGGCCCCTCAGCCGGTGGTGGTGTGGCCGCCCGCGCAGGTGGGGCCTGCACCCCGGCTGCTGGCCGTCCACCCGCAGCTGCTGCTGCCTTCACACCTTCCGCTGCTGCCCGTGGCTCTTGCACCCTGCGGGCAGGGTGCTTCACGACGCTAGCTTGTTTGTTAGAGATGCGTTGCCTTGAGAGCCTGTGAGGGGCAGCACATGCGAGCATGTGGGTGCGTGGCACCCATGACGCAGGCGGCGCAGCTCAACGGTTTCTGCCGCCTGAACATATATATTTTGAGCTGTCTGTTGCCCACCCCATGCAAACCCAATGTTCCATGCACGTGCAGCAATGCACGCCGCACCCTCCCTGCCCCATGCTCCCCGCCTCGCACCCCTTTAGAAATGCGGCACCCAACCTCCAGCCCCAACAGCTTCTCCACGCCTGACCAGCAGACGAGCCGCTCCCGCATTTCTGCCAGTACAGTCAGCTGCTCCCTCCGCTGCTTGCCGCTGACCGTGTGCTGCGTGTGGTACCGCTGGTGCCAGCGCTCCAGCACGCCCAGGTGCCCTGCCGAGGCTTGCTGGTTCAGCACGCTGCTGCAGAGGGGCCGGCCATCGGTGCCCTTCTTCTTGCCTGCATACACGGGCGGAGGGAAGGGAGGACAGGTGTGTGTACTGCTTTTAGTGCTCCCGCAAGGTGAGCAGGCAGGCAAGCAGGCAGGTGGGCAGGCAGGATCAAGCATGTGCACGTTGTGGTGCCTGCTCACCTCCCACCCACACCCACACACCCTCCCTCCCATAGGCAGGCACTGATCTACCCCTGTGAACTGACGCAAGCAACAGGTGATGCTGCCGTCCAGGTCCGTGATGGAGAAGATGGTGAAGCTTGGCTGCCGCAGCTGGCAGCCGGCGCTGCTGCTCGACTCTGGGCAGCACGCTGCCTTGGGCAACGCCTCTGTCTGCCGGCTGCTGTGCTGTGCCATGCCCCACTCCTCTGCCCTGCTCTTCCCTGACAGTTGGGATGTGAGGTAGAGGTAGTTCATGCTGAAGCCCAATGCCGCCAGAGCAGCGGTGACGCAGAAGCTGTCGCCAGACAGGCGCGGCTGCTGGCTTCAGGCGTGCGCGCCAACATGCCCCGGCTCACGAGCGCCTCTCGAGCCAGGGCCTCGAACTCGGGGCGCAGCCTGCTACGCCGCTGCCCCTCTGCCGCCCTCTGACTCCCCCCGTGCCTTGCCTCGCTGGCTGCATGCAGAGTGCCGCCCGGGCGCGCGGGATTCTCTGCCACTGCCGCCGCCGGCGGCTCCTGCAGTGGCGGCCCAACAGCAGCCTGCCCAGCTGAGGCTGCTGGTGCTGCCCCTAGCACTGCCGCTGCCTCCGGCCCTGCCAATTCTGCTGCCGCTGCTGCTGTGGCTGGGTGCCCCTCTCCCGCCGATGGCGGGTCAGTGGAGGCAATGGCTAGGCGTGCTGCTAGGGGCGGCAGCGCCCCAGCCTCTGCTGATGCTGATGCTGCCACTTCCTGGCTGTCGCCGCCCTGCTCATGTGTGTGCAGGTAGTGGCGCGGGTCGGCAGCAGCTGCCGGCCGCACCAGCTGCTCCAGCTGCTCTGGCTGCGTGCGGTACGCACACAGGATGCACGGCGTGCCTCTGCATGAGCACGAGCCTGTGATCAACTCTGGTTACGGCATCCAATATGGCAGGCCCCCGCACGACTGCCCATCTTCTTCTCCTTCAGGTGAGAGCCAATCCACATTGCTGTCCAGCAGCGTGCGCTGCAGCAGCGGCGAGCTTGCCTGCTGTCGGGGGTCTGCCTCTGCCTGCGCCTGCGCCTGCTGCTGCCGCTGCCGTTGCTGCTGCCACTGCTGTTGCTGCTGCTGCTGAGCCAGGATGTCCCGACGGCGCAGCCGCCACGGCGGCTCGTTGGATGCAGCCTCCACCTCGAGCACCCGCAGTTGGGGCCGCTGCGGCGACAGGGCATGTTGCTGGGCTGCCGCCTCGCCACCGGCTGTCGCTGCCTCCTCCTGCTCCTCCTGCTCCTCCTCCACCTCCGGCAGTCCCCCTTCAATGAGCTGCTGCCTATAGCCAAACATCTTCTCACAGATCGACCTGCGCCCTCGGCTGTCCCGCAGGTTGCGTGCTGTCTGCGTGTCGACTGGCGACACGCCTGCCGCAGCCGCCTGGGTGGACAGCCTCAGCAGGCCGACCGCTGCCAGGCCCAGCTGCAGCTCTTTGCGCCCGTCACCATGAGCGACATCCACCTCTGCTGCTGCGTCTGCCTCAGCCGCTCCGCCTGTCGGCCCTGGCGCCGCCTCCAGGGGCTCTGCTACGGTGGTGGCGGCAGCGGGTGCAGGCGCCGCGGCAGCTTTGGTGGGTGCTGGTGCGGTTGGCGGCTTGCCGGCTGCCACTGCCGTTCCTGCTGCTATCGCTCGCAGCAGTGCTGCGTCTATCACCTCCCATGGGTGGCTGCAGTCATTGCAGCTTGGCCCTCAGCACAGGCAGCCCGGGTGGATACCTGCAGGCGGCACCAGCGGCGGCGGCGGCGGTGGGTACTGCAGCGGTCAGGGCGGCTGCCTTTACCGGGGCTCTTCCCGCTGCTTCCCCAGTCTTTCACACCTGGTCGGGCAAGCGCGATCCACCCCAGATGACCATCCTGGTCAATTTGCAAAAGCAAAGTACCGCCAAAAGGGGTCTGCGTGCGTGCTGTGGTCACATGTCCCAAATCAAAATTACTTGTGAAATCCGTGCAGCATCCAGCGCGGCATGGGCTGCCGCCCTTAAGCGGACCATTCTCCTTGACCCCTCTGTCAGACTGCGTTGGGGCGCTCTCCGCCACCGCCGCCATAGCCCGCGCAGCGCGCGTGCAAGATACGAGAGGGAGCACAGATTGAGAGTTGCAGAGGTGAGGAGGAGAGGGCATGTGCAGTGCATGTGGGACGGGGCTGACTGCGCTCATCCGGCACAGCGCAGCTGCCCGCACTTGCGCCCTCATCAGCCCGGCCCACCCATCGTAACGATGGGTAGACCAGCACGGTGCTGGTCTACGCAGCAAGCCAGGTTGAACATTTGGAGGAGCTTACAAGAGGGTGTCCACTTCCCAGGTACGCATCCGACTGGTGTGCGCACTCTTACGCACAGTCGCCGCCCTCTGGCTTCGGATCGGCTGACCCCCACTCGCCCGAGTTCTTTGCTTCAATATATGACAGCTGATTGGTTCCCTTGGCTTAATCTCATCTGTCAGCTTGATCCTCAAAACCGCACTTCTTCTGGGTGTATCCCTCTTCTCTTCGAGGAAAGGGGCAGCGGCAGCAGCTCAAATGACCTAAATGGAAATGAACAAGCAAACATCAGCTTGTCTCTGTTGCAACAACAACACACACTGACAAGTCAAGCTCGGGCACCGCAGCGTGCGTCAAAAATATAATAGCGCAAGGGCGGGGTTTGTGAACATGGGACTCAAGTGGGTGGCCTCGCATGGAGGATGAAGGAGGGTTCTTGATCAACAAGTGCAAGGATTGTCGACATCTCACTGCATGCAATAAGCTAATGTAGGGATCCGCAAGGAACACTGCAGTGTGGATCCTGCAGCCAGGTCATGCTAGGTGCTGCACCTCACGAAAGGGCAGCACCCAGGTTACTGTTGTGGGTGAAACACATGTGTGGGCACGGTCCGCAAGGCGTATGTGGGAGGTACCGTGTGGGAAGGTACTGCCGTGGTAATACTGGCTTTCCTGTCTGGCTGACTTCAGGCCGCACGCATGCGGCGCTTTGGTTTTTTTTTTTTTTTTTTTTTTTTTTATAATTGTTTGACGCATCCTTTCTGCACCATTCAGCGGGGAGGGGGACGCAGATATGAAGCGGGGTGCTCCAAGCATGGCCTCACCATGCAGGCGTAATGCATGCACAGTGGCAGGGCAAGCACGCAATCTGGCACCAAGCCCTTACCGCGCCCGTCTTGTTGTTGGTGGTTTGGCCCTTGGGACATGGCTTGCACACTGAGGCGCCAGGCTTATCCGAGAAGAACTGCAGAGCGCAGGCGGCAGTGGGTGCCAGCAGCAGTTGCAGCATACGTCAGCAGTGTGCAGCAGCCCTCCATCCCCCGCGTGATCATGCATCTTGTGTGATCATGCAACAAACTTAAAGTGGGGAAGCAGCCTGCAGAGGCTCCAAGGCAGGCGGCATGCACACTGCGTGGGAGTGGGGTGGGGTGGGGTGGGGTGGGGGGCTGCTAGCCCGGCCCACACTCACGTTTTTGGCGCATGGCTTGCAGTCAGTGGCCCGCAAGGCACCCTCGTTGGGCCCATACGTCCCGGCCAGGCATGGAGTCGGTTTTGAGTTCATGCTCTTGGGGCAGTATGTGCCCTTGCCGCACTTGGCGCACGGGCCAGTGCTGCCGTCCTTGACTGTGAAGAAACCTGCATGAGGGCAGCAGCATGTGTGTTTAGTGGACCTGCTAGCAGATAGCGCTGGATGTGCATCCAAGCAAGAAAGACGTGTGTAAGTAGACCGGGCTTGCCTGGCGAGCACAAGGTGCAAGTCACATCCGAGATCTTGACGTGGCTTGTGCCCGCTTTGCAGGTGACGCACACGGTTGCACCCCTGGATGTCCTTGTCTCGTGACCGGACGCACAGACGATGCACAGGTTGGGAGAGGTGGCTGCGGCGCGGTACGTGCGCGGCCCGCACTGGGTGCACAAACGTGCGCCCTTGTGAGGCGCATCGGAGCCGCCTGGCAGCGAGCCGCTGACGCTGCCGGCAGCGCAGCGAGTGCAGGCTGTGGCTCCTGCAGGGCATGCAATGATGATATGCGGTCATGAGCCAAGTTGGCAATCCAAGCCAAGGCTGGCCAGTGATATCATGGCCACTGAGAGAAGCCAGGTTGCCACGTCAGGTGCATACCTGCAGTCCCGATGTAGAAGCCGGCTGCACACGGGGTGCACACAATCCCGGCGCCTGTGCCAGCGGCCCGGAAGGTTCCGGCGGTGCATGCGGTGCAGGCCGCAAGGCCAACCCGCTTGGCAACCTTGCCGGCCGCGCACACAGCGGGAGCAGTGGTGGCGCCGGTGCATGAGCGTCCGGCAGGGCACAGGGCGCAGAGCTTGGTTGGTCCGCCAAGGATGTACCGCCCAGAGCCGCATCTACCGGTCACCGGCGTGCAAGCGGCTGCGCTGCCGACGCAAGGAGAGGCCGGCGTCATGAGCGCGCCCAGGCTCCCCTGCAAGGGGAAGGGAGGCACATGAAGAGGGCGCGGCTGATGCCGCCTCTCATTCACGCGGCACAGGCAGCATGCTGTGGGGCTAGCTGGCAGCTTGGGATGCGGGAGGCGTGCACTGCACCCACAAGCACAGAAAGGGGACAATCCACACTGTCATACCGACTCAATGGAGTAGAAGAGGTGGTGGCTGGGCATGTCGAGTCGGATGCCAGAGGCAGACGTGACCACGCTGCTGAGCGCAAACTTGGTGGTGCGCAGGGCAGTGGTCAGGGTGGTTGCAAGGTTGGCGCTGGCAGCCGTTGAGCCAGCGGCTGAGCTAGCAGCCCTCGTGGTGGTTCCAGTGCCGGAGACTGTTCCTCCGACCATGGTATTGCTGGGGCATGCCTGCAAGTAAGAAGACACAAAGGCAACGCTGAGCTGCTGACAGTAGCAGCACCAGGCATGCGCAGCAGGGAGACCCAGCACTGCAGAGGCCTACCTGACCCGAGGCGGTGAGCATGCTTGCTGTTATGGATGTGGGGCTGACAGTCAGGATACAACCGGCAGCTGCCACGGTGACAGTCAGGCGGGGGTAGCACATGGCGAATGGGTCGGTGACGTTGGTGGCGTCAGTCAGGGCGAGAGTGATCGTGCCAGACGGGCATGCAGGCGGCGGTGGTGGTGGTGGGCTAGGCGATGGGGGTGGAGGGAAGGGTGATGGTGGGGGAGGGGCTGGAGGTGGTGGGGAAGGTGAGGGAGGCGGCGGAGATGGGGGTGGTGGGGATGGGGGTGGTGGGGATGGCGGCGGAGAGGGGCAGGGTGGCAGCGGAGGGGGTGGAGGCGGAGGGGGCGGTGGTGGATGTGGGCTGGGTGGCGGCGGAGAGGGTGGTGGTGGAGAGGGGCTGGGTGGCGGCGGGGGGGGCGGCGGGGGAGAGGGGCTAGGTGGTGGCGGAGGGGGCGGCAGGGGAGGGGGGCTGGGTGGCAGCGGGGGGGGCGGGGGTGGAGAGGGGCTGGGTGGCGGGGGAGGGGGAGGAGGGGGAGAAGGGCTGGGTGGTGGCGGAGGAGGCGGGGGTGGAGAGGGGCTGGGTGGTGGCGGAGGAGGCGGGGGTGGAGAGGGGCTGGGCGGTGGCGGAGGGGGAGGAGGGGGAGAGGGGCTGGGTGGTGGCGGAGGGGGCGGGGGTGGAGACGGGCTGGGTGGCGGCGGAGGGGGGGGCGGGGGCGAGGGGCTGGGTGGTGGCGGAGGGGATGGCGGGGGAGACGGGTTGGGTGGCGGTGGTGCAGGGCTGGGCGGCGGGGCGGGCACCGCAAACGTGAGTTGGTACTCGAATGGCCCTTCTCCCACATCCGTCACATAGTCAAAAATATGTGTGTAGTCCTCTGCCGGCTTCTGTGCAGCGTCAAATACGTGGTACGAGGTCCAAGCATTCCAGGGCACCTCGAGCGGCATGCCGTTGGCGCGCGTGGCGGCTACTAGCTGCCATGTGTTGGTGGGCAGCCCCACCGCAGACTCCGCTTTGAGATACACCAGTGATGGCAGAGCTGTGGGCTTGGGCGCACGAAGTGTGGCAGTCGCTTGGCCGTCTGCAAAGCTGATGTCCACCATTTCACCTGAAAAACGCGTGACAGGCAGCACGGCACCGCCGCTGCTGGAGTGCACCGAGAACGTCTGGCCTGCCTCCGCCACCAAAAAGTCGGGCTGACTGTCGGCAAAGGGGCTGGATTCCAGGAGCCGCACCCTGTGCACAGTGCTATATGCAGTCACAGAACGGATGGATGACAGGGAGGGGTCTCCAAAAATGTTCCTGCGACCGGCGAGGTGTGGGGGAGGCGGAGTGAGAGCATTTGGGGGCGGGCTTGTGCAGGCACGCACATGCTGTACTTTCTTTGGCAGCGTGCATGCCGTGAGTTCCTATCAAACTTGCATGGCGGGGCAATGCAGCATTCAACTCACCGCGTAGTGATCGACACGTTGCGTGGCTGCAGGCTGCCCTGTAGAGAGGACCGCATGGCCCACAGTATGACTGCAGTGGATCCAGGGGCAACGGTGCCAACCTGTATGAGGGCAGAAAAGCAACATGATCAGAAAAGCAGCATGATGCACTTACTAGAGCATTTGAGGACCAGATGTCAAGTCGAAGTGAAGTGAAGGTCCCAATTGTGGCACTTAGCTAGCAACTGTGGGTCAGTGGGCAGGCGACTGCCGGATCTCCTAGACAGCCACCCCATGTGAAGAAAAATACGCTTTTGGACGTAGGTTGAGGGAGCCAACAGGGGTGTGGACCTCCATGGCGCCCCCTCCCCGCCCCCTTGCTGGCTACCCACCCCCCGGTGCAAGGTGCTCACCTGCACACCTAATCGTGCGGGAAGCGGTGTGCCCCCGTTAAGCACCACAGAATCGATGGAGAAGGTGACGCGCAGCCCTTTCTCGTTGTCAATGATCTCGGGCTGTTGTGTGGTGACAGAGACGCCAGTGGCGCTGCCGGCGCCAGCATTATGCAACATCACCCCAATGTCCGCAGGCACGGAAGGTTCGACTTCCTGCAGGTCAAAACAGGAGTTGAATGGCAGGTTATGCGGTGGTCGTTGTTGCATGGGCAGCCGCCCTCCTCCAAGCACGCTGCTGACCTTTCCATACTTGGCCCCTTATGCAAGGCAGCCACCAAGCCACTGCTTGCACCCTGCCCGCAAAGGCCTAGTTGTGTTTCAAGCCATTTCAAGCGAACCCACCTCCGTGAATGCATTGTCGCCCACGATCCACTCGGGCACATAGTATCCCAGGCGGAGCTGGGGCTCGGGAAACACCTCGATCTGCGCCGCAACCAGCGTGATGTTTTCGGGGCTCCCGACCGCGCCACTGTCTCCTGACACCACGGTGGTGTACGAGATCCAGCCACCCACATAGTACTGCGCTGCCTTGGTGAGGTTGAAGTTGCGGCTGGCGAGCGTGATTTCAACAGTGCCAGTGGTGCTGGGTCTCAAGCCGAGGCCCTTATTGTAGTACAGGCCGTGGGTGAAGCCCTGGAGCGCCGGCGTCGTGAAGGCAAAGGTCTCTGTCACATCGTGCCCCGTGGAGTTTGTCACCACGAGTGCAAAGCTGACGTTGGCGAGGCTCTGGTCGCTGGGGCATCCCAGGCTGAGGCTGGCCAGGAAGGCCTGCCGCTCCACCACAAACCGCTGGCTCAAGCGCAGCACCACGGTGGCGCAGACGCCGGGGTTGCCGCTCGCGGCGCTAGCGGCGTCGGTAAAGTAGGTGTGCAGTGTTGCGTATGCGCCCCACACAAAGCTGGGGAAGCCTCGCAGCTGGGCATACTGCATGTCGCGCATGAAGGTGTCGTAGCGCGTCTGCAGGTACGAGGGGAGTGAAGAGTTCGGTTGGATGTGGGTAATGTGAAGCAACAAGCAGGGGTGCAACCAGCAGCAACCCGACACCCAACAATGACGCGGCAAATCAAGGGTTTCCCACAGAGAGCAGCACAACAACTAGTCGAGCTGGCACGCGCATCTCACGACAAAACCCTGACACATGCAGCCACACACCTGCAACACGCCAATCCGCGTGCCATTTCCCCCAGAAGAACCATGTTGCCAGCGCTCCACGAGAAGGCGGCGGGCAGAAAGTGAGGTATTGCCCAATGCGGGGCTCAGTAGAGCGGTTGCCTCTGCATCTGAGATGAGAATGCCGCCCTCCCCCTGCATGCACCATGCGGCGCATTCATTTCAACCATGCTAGCTGTGGTCGCCGACAATGCACCATTGCCCCACAATGCAGTTTCCGCCCGGCCATGTACCGCCGTGCCTAGCTAACCAAGCGCTGAGAACGGAGAAGAGCTTACCTCTGGTGCGGTGGCACGCAAGAAGAGCTCATCAAAAGCGGGCAAGAAGTCACCGTCAATTCGCAGCTGCAACACGTGCTCGCCCCATTCTTCTGTGCCAAATAACTCGATCAGCATCGACCCCAGGTTGGACATTGCCACTGCAGAACAGACGAGCAAACAGGTAAGCAGCAAGTGCAAAGCAAGGTGGGTCTGAAAGAAGTGGCAGGACGCGATGTTTTGCGCATGCAAAGGTAAAGCACCCAAGCATCAATAGCGTGGCCTCACCTGAGTAGTTGCCATATTGCTGGCCCACGGGGCTGCTGCGCCAAGCATCAAAGTCAACGCCGGATAGCAAGCGGCGACGGCTGGGGTTGAGCTGCTGGAAAACGCACTTGTTCACCACTTTCAAAACGCATGCCACGGCAGGCCCAACGGGCCCGGTTAAAGGAATGGAGGCAACGCCCAATGCATCAATACCCTTATCTCTGCAAAGCAGGGAGGGCACCATGCACAAGGTGGCAAGCATCAAGTCGGTCAACTGGGCCGCCCAAGTGACCGCAATGTGCCATTGGCAGCCAGCAAGGTGTGTCAACCGCACACAAGGCAACCGTTGCATACAATAAAATATTGGCCGGCATCATTATGTGATGGCCGCGCACATGGCAACTTCAGCGACTGTCATGCCAAGCTTTTCTTGCATGGTCAACTCCTTCTTCTCTTGTGGCGGTGTGGATGGCACTGGCAGAAGGGGCGTGATGCCGGCCTCTTTCAACAAACCGACATCATCCTCGGGTGTGAAAAAGGGCTCCATGCTGGCCGTCATTAGTGCTACACTGGGGTTTGACTTTGCAGGTGGAGGGCCTGAGGGGTTTTGTGTGCCAAATGCCCCTTGGACCAAGGCCTCAGCTGTGGGCTTGATAGTCTGTTAAAAACGACGGTGCCGTGTGGGAGGGGGTGGGTGGGGGTGGGTGGGGGATTTAGCTGGCTATTTGGGTGGGGTTGGGCGACGGAGGACACGGGTTGCCATGGCAGGCATGCAAGCGGGTGGGCATGGATGGTAGTAAGGCAAGCACACAAGGAAAAGCACACATGCATGCTTGCCCGGTGGCAGGTGGGTAGGCATGCATGCAACCATGAATGTAAACATGAAAGCATGGTGGCATGCACGCAAGCATGCATCACCTGTTTAAGGACGGTCTCCGTCAGGTAGGGCGACTTCCCACGAAGGGCTGTGGCAGCGTTGGCAACTCCTCCAACCGCAGCGGTGCACATGCTTTGGCCCCATGGTGTTGGGCACAAGTCGAGATATTTCATTTTCGAAGCCACCTCGAGCGCGAAATCGGCGAACTCATTTACGGCTTCCCTTGTGGCGAGCGTGACATCATCTGCCAAATCCGCCGCACCCTGCAGCTTCCTCGCCACAGACAAGCCTTTGAAAACCTTTGAGAGCACGCTGCCCAGAAGGCACACCTCAAGGTAGTTAGCGGGGTTGAACAAGCACTCGCAAGTGGGCAGAGGGATGTTGGGAACGGAAATGCCGGAAGGAGTGCTCCAGCCGCCGCGGCCTCCACAATGGTCGCACCCCGCAGGGATATACGTCCGAGAGGAGAGGGAGATGTCACATGAACCAAGGTTTCCAATCACAACAGAGTTTGCGGCACCGCTCTTGAGATCTCCGCTGCATTGGTGGCATTGGTGGCATTGTCATGAGTATGGCTGGGGGAGATGGCTTAGTTGTACATAGTGCATGCAACTGGGAGTCAAGGAGCGGTGCAGCGGCACGCACCCTTTTTTACGTAGTCAATTCGAAAAACAATGGTTCCACCCCCCGTCCCGGGCCAACAGGGCTTACTATGCGGGCTGATTGACTGTAACACACCGTAGTGGTTCCACCGCAATGACATGGGATGCAGTAAGTGCCACTCCCCAAACGCAGTTCCCACCCATCCCCACTACCACACTCCATCTGCCATTTCTCACCAAAGGTAGGCGAATGCCGTGGCAATCACGGACGCCGAACACCCGATGGCATCACCCAACCCCAAGAGGCGGCGCTTCGCGGGAGGAAACGACCCCGCCGTGACGCGCACGGGCAGTTTGACGGTGGCATTGGATGGTATTCTGTCCAACAGTGGGCCCATTGCCAGCCCGCCATCTTGGCGGGCGGGCTCGATCACGGTGGGGCAGTAGTATGCGGGGTCTGAGCAGTCGGGTTGCCCGGGTGCGAAAATAATGGGATCCGACGATGGGAACGTCATGCACACATCAACTGCATCAATGAAGCCGTGGTTGGTGAGGAAAAAGAAGGTGCCGCCATTGTCCAGCACCTCGGCCGTTTTCAGATAGCTGGGAACGACAACCACCTGTACGGGGCAAGGGGGAGGCATATGACTAGAAGTCCACGCATGGTGCATTTGCACACACGTACGCGCAAGTGCCCAGTGCAATGCACCACACACACTCCAATAGCAGCATGGTCATGAGCACGCACACAACCACTCAGCCACTGTCGGTTGGCGCACCACAGGAGCAGGCACGTTTGTCTCGAACACGAGGTCCACCACCACATCGTTTTCCTCCAGATATGTCGTTGGGGTGACAGTAAAGGAGATGGCTACGGTTTGAAGCGGCAAGAACATTTGCACCGGGCCCGTGGCTCCCAAAACACGTTGTTGTTGTTGCGCCGATTGGTGACCACGCGCCGTGACCTGGCAGGGTAGGGTAGGGACAAACAAGCAGATTTGCTTGAGAAGGGCAAGGTGAGGTGTGGGCGGCACTGGCTGCGGGGGAGTGGTGCAAAGGCTATTACGAACGAGGGCCACAACAACCGGGACAATCACATGATCGTGCAAGCGGGCACGTGACTCTGCCAAGCATCAATTTATCAGCAAACTGCTCACCTCCAACAAATAGAGCCCCTCGGCAACATCATTCAGGGTCACCATCCCGTCAGCACCAGATGTGCCCACCGCCACTGTTGCCCCAACAACATTTGCCAGCCTGACTGTGGCGTTGGCAAGCTTGGGCCGCTCCGCTGTCAAAAAGGACCGCTGCATGGCAGGAAGCACATGGCAAGCCACATAAAGTGTGCCATGTACCCCATGGTTAGGCACCCCGACTTCACAAAGTGTGAATGCGCAAGCACGGTTCAGGCACGGAAGCCCCAAATAGCAAAATGTTGTGAGGTGCGGCATAGTGCCTGAATGTGCAGACCCGCCCCGTGCCCCCATGATGCCGCCCACTGGAGTCCACCCTACCTCATCCACCACCTCCACCGTCAGGGAGCCGGTTACGTTGGTATTGCAGGTAAACTGCAGGCTTAGGGGGTATGTTCCCAGCCCAGATTGCAGGGTCAAACTGCCGGTGAAAACGCCACCAATGGGAGTGTCAGTGGGGAGCGTAATCTCGAAGACAATGTCGGCACTGCCGCCCGGGGGCAAGGGCGACATGGGGAAGGGGGTTCTGGTGCGCAGCGGCGCGGTGGGGGGGATGTCCGGGAGTGAGATGGGAGGCGACGGGAGTGTGCCAAGGTTGGTCACTTCCACTTCGAAAGTGTACAATCTGCCAGGCTCAAGCTCCGCCTGCGAGGGCGACATGGATCTATGAAGTGGTCTAGGTCACGGTAAAGATGGTGGCATTGCAAGGGGAACACAGCAGGAGAGCCCTGCCTCGCCCGCAGAATAAAGCAATGCAAGGTAGCTTCCCACGCTCCCCTGCCCTCCAACCTGCACGCTGGCCGGCGTCATGTTCAACAACGTGGTCGCCGACTGAATGCGTGCCACAACCTGGATGGATGCGCCCTGAGCAGTGCGTACTATCAGCGACACACCCACAGAGAATGACACGCTTTGTGGGATGGTCGCTTGCAGAAGGATGCTAATGTTGCTGCCTGGCTGCAATGTGGTGGCCTGCAACGCAACATTCAAGATCACGCCTGGTGGCAGGGTGCCAAACGTTGTTGTCAGTTCCAACTCGGTGAGTGGCAAGCTGGACTGGCTGGTGAGAAGAGCAAGGGGTTTAGTCGGATGGCTCCCGGGGTCAATAGCCAATGTCGCCAGCCCCGTCGATGTCACGAGCCACGATGACGTAAACGTGATGGCCAACGCAGGCACCACGTTGAACGAGTCTTGCACAGGGACGGGCCCTAAGAGCAGGGAGGCAGAAGCAAAGCACAAACCGATAGTTTATGCAAACATGATAGTGCGAAACAACAAGATTCGCAGCTGCGAAAGCAAAGTTGCTCTGTTGAAAAGCATTCAATATTCCTCACCGGTGAAAAGTGGGTTGCGGCAGTACATAGTGTAATCTCCCACGGACGAGCCCCAAGATGGCACAATAAAGCTGTTGTTGAAGGTTCCTTCGGCGTCAAGCTGCGCCACGAACGACAGCCAGCTGCCTGGCCCACCAATGGTGACCGTCACGTTGCGGCCCGCCCACGGTTGTGAGGCATTGCCCACTGGCGTGAGCTGGGCCATGCCGTCCAGCTCGACCCGGTCGCCAGGCACAAACGTGCGGGTGGGGCTTGCTACACGAACGGTGCATGTGTAATCAACAGTAGGCAAGAGCCGCAGCGTTGTAGATGTCGAGCCAAAGTCATTCAATGCCACAACTTCGATGATGGTGACCTGCATGCAAGTATGGGGTGAAATCATGTATTCAATGCAAGATGCCGTTGTTGACACTGATGTGATCTCTCATTCTTCAATCCTCAACACCGGTATGTGTAACCAGGTTGTAGATTTTCAATTACTCCCCCAACATGCCACGCCCACCTGCTCGTTGGCAATGCGTAGCACGGTCCACATCAGCGTGCCATTCGAGTCGATGCGCGCACCAAGAGGCCCTGAGCTGAGAAGCCATGTGACGTTGTCAGAGCCCACTGTGCGCAGTGAGAGCTTGAACAAGAGGCCGACGGGGATGGGAAGCGGATCGGTGGCAGGCAGCGTGGTGGGATCAATGGTTGGCGGTGAGCCAATCTCTGAGCAGTCATCGCCATGGGCGTTGATTTGGCACAAGCATGTGCCCGTGTAGCAAAAGCCTTGCCCTGAACAGTCGTTCGGACAAGACCCAAAGTACACAAGATCACGGTAGAAGGTGAGGGTGCACGGCCATGCGCCGCTCAACCCCACGCTTACATTGGCGCCTGGCTCCCCAGGGGGCACCAAACACTCAAGAACCGTTGAGGCAACAGCAACGGCGATGCCTACGCTTGCGCCGCCCACAATGCACTCATACTGCACAAAAGGCGGGAGATTAAGTCCAATCTGTACGGTGGCGCCCGTGGCGGCAGGTAGGTCCAGCGGTGTCACATATTCAATGTTGACGGGAGCAGGAGGCGGAGGAGGGCTAGGAGGGGGCGACGGCGGGCTTGGTGGAGGGGGAGGCGGATTTGGCGGGTCAGGCGGGCTCGGCGGAGTCGGTGATGGGCTTGGTGGGGGCGGACTGGGCGGGGGGGGGCGACGGGCTGTTGGGAGGTGGTGGTGGCGAATGCGGCACTGCAAATCAAGCAAAAAGATAGATTATGTTCACAGGACATTGACTCGAGAAGGTGAACGCACATGTACGCATCAAGTGATCCGATATGTGTAATAGCCGGTTGTCAACTGCAACGCACGTGCATCGGAGGTGCACGCCACGCCCACGTCCTCAAAATGGTTGCAATTGTGTGATGTCAGAAACTGGCAGTCATTCAGAGAGGATTCGGAGCCGTTGCATTTGACGTCGTCTAACACGATTGCCAAGGTCCCATTGCCGGCGCCATAGAAGGCGTTGCCGTGCGCAAAGGCAGGACCAGGTAGGCCCAACATGCGGCAGACGACCATTGCGTCGCTGTTGCTAAAAGAGTCATCGCACACTGTACCCCAACGACCTTCCACAAAAGCTTCCAAGCGACCCCAACTCTCACCACCATCCGCAAGGCGGACATGAGAAACGAGCGGCCCTGCTAGCAAGAAAAGTGCATGAGCGAGTGATTGTTGTAGCATGGACACCCGCCAGCAATGAAGGGGTGTGCAAGTTGATGGCAGGTGCGCATGTGCTGCATATCAACGGCGGTGTGTTGCATGCATGCCCCTAATATATGCATGCACGTCTCTCACCGGAAATTGGGCAAGAGTAGTTCCGTGCGTATTCCAATGAAGTGTTTTGAGCACCTGGCTGCAAAGCAAACTCCCTGCCAGCATAGGTGACGCTCTGATAGCATGCTCCAAAAGCTTCACCCAATGGGGTCATCTCGCTGCAAGGCCTCAACATTACGGCCGTGGCCTGCGGTAAAAGACATGACAAGTACATAGGCATGCAAGTCGACGAAAGAAAGCTGCCTTATGTCTTGCATGCTAGGGCTAAAGCATGCAATACTTACAAGGTTGGTGCCTTCCTCAATGTGTGTATACATGCACGGTTGCCCTCCATCCACCAGGCACACCATGTGGTTTCGCGTACCAGGTGCACATTGCACACAATAAGGAGAGCAATGTACACAATACGAGTTGGAGGGGAAGGATGAGCAAGCTGCACAAACAAGGGTCCAAGAAAGGGAGGGAGAGGGGTCGGGTGCTTTGCAACATAACCAACACACAGTAATTGTTGCACTCTCCTCATAAACATCCGCGCCATGACTATGTCATTCATCAAGCACTTCATCAATCGACAAGTAGTAAATGGCCGTATCAACAAACCTGGCGGGTTGCACGCCACGCCCACGTCCTCGGAATGGGAGTCCAAGGAAGTATCCGTGGTGAAGGAGCAGTTGGACAGACTGAGCT
>JAPTJF010000691.1:0-20903 GCA_029339195.1 Micractinium sp. NFX-FRZ
GCGCTGATGTCGGCATCAATGCTGCCGCTCTCGCTGAACACGCTGCCCAGGTAGGTGAGCTTGCTCACCCGCTCAACCGGCACTCCCCCCAGGGTGAGGGTCAGGGCGGGCTGCTCTGCTGCTGGCTGCTGCGGAGGGTCGCCCCGCTCTCTCCACCACCTGCCCCGCACCTACGCAGTACGCCATGCCCACCCACCTCACCACATGCCTGCGCCCTCTCGCCCGCCTGTTCTGCAGGCACGCGCACGCGCCGTCGCCGGCCCAACCTGGATGACGAAGAGGAGGAGGAGGAGGGGGAGGAGGAGGAGGGAGACGAGGGGGCACAGCCGGAAGCACAGCAGGCGCAGCGGTACACGCGCGAGCGGTTCCACGTGGGCCGCTTCTGCTGCGCCCGCCTCACCCTCTACCATGCCCTCTTCCACTGGCGGCGCCGCCTGCTGGCACGGCTGAAGCGGGAGCTCAAGGCGGAGCTGCGGCGCCGCAAGGTGAGGGCTGCCGTCATGTTGAATTGCTAACAATAGCTCGTGGTCATGAGCGGAAGGAGGCTGAAGCGGGAGCTCAAGGCAGTGCCGCGGTGGGTGCAAGGGTGACGGCACGCTCATGGCAGCGCTCGGTTAGCCCAATCAGCCTCTCTCCTGCCCCTGCCCTCTGCCCCCTCTCCCGCTGCAGCGCGCCGGCTTCCCATGCGACCGCGCCTCTGTGGCTGACGCGCTGCTCAGAAAGGAGTCGCTGCTGGCTGACCTGCACGCCAACTACCGCCGCCTGCTGGAGCTGGCGGGTGGGTGGTGGGCTCAAAACGTGTTGTGATGTTGTGGGGGGTACCGGCTCTAGAAGGTGTCACCGCTGGCTGACCTGCACGCCAACTACCGCCGCCTGCTGGAGCTGGCGGGTGGGGGTCTCGTGTGCGATGGTGTTGTTGTGGACATCAGCATGCGTGCCTGAGAGTGGTGGGAAGTTGCGAGCAGCCTGCTGGGTGGTGGGCTCAGCAAGAGTGGTGTGCGGGGTGGCAGGGGCTGGCTCAGGAAGGGCCCCCTGTTGGCTGAGCCGCGAGCCATTGGCCGCCGCTTGCTGAGAGCTGGCGTGTGGGTCTTGTGTGTGATGGTGTTGTCGTGGACATCAGCATGCGTGCGTGAGAGTGGGCGGGAAGTTGCGGGTGTGGCGCCAGCAGCGCTGCAGGCAGCTTCACCTGGAACCCACCCTGGCTGTGCATGGCTTGAGCTCGCTGGCCGCCTCCCTCCCTCCCGCCCTCCCCTCGTGCGCGGTGCCGAGCGGTACCAGTTGTCTGGCTCTCCACGACTCACCGGCCGCCCGGCACTTCTGCTCCCGCCCTCCCCTCTGTGCGGTGCAGAGCGGTACCAGCTGCCTGGCTCTCCACGACTCACCGGCCGCCCGGCACGTTTCCTCCCGCCCTCCCCTCTGTGCGGTGCAGAGCGGTACCAGCTGTCTGGCGGGGAGGGTTCGCGTGGCAGCTGGAAGGCCGAGTTTGAGGGGATGCATGCAGGTGGGACGGGGACTGGGCGGGGCTTGGGCTGAGCGGGGTCGGGGCCTGTTGCGCCGGCGGGGGCAGTCTCACGCAGGGGCCAGGTGGGCTGCTGGAGTGCCGAATTGAGTGCTTGGGGTGCCTGCTGGTGGTCTGGTCTGGGGCACTGGGGGGCCAGCGGGGCAGGTAGGCAGGCAGCCTCACAGCGGTGAGCCGTCAGAAGGCATCATGCCACAGGCAGCCAGACACGGGGGCCCCGCACGGCTTTCTGTAGGGGCGCCTGCGGAGCTTCACCATTCACACCCCTGCACGATCCGGCCCACTCCACACTGCTGCTGCTGCTCCTGCTTTGCTGCTGCTGCTGTTCGTATATGCAGAGGTGACAGCGGCCCAGACGGAGCTGAGTGCTGTTTTGCCGCAAGTGTCTTACCGGTCCCACCAGTTCACGCTCTTGTCGCTGCTGCGTGTGCAAATTGTGTCCGCAGAGGTGACGGCGGCCCAGGCGGAGCTTCACGATGACAGCGAGGCAGATGAGCCAAGCGTGGTGTGGCCAGACGGGGATGAGGAGGAAGAAGAGGAGGAGGAGGAGGAGGAGGGGGAGGAGGAGGCGGAGGGGGAGGAGGGGGAGGCTGTGAGCGGAGAGGAAGAGGAGGAGGCGGAGGAGCAGGGCAAGCAGCAGCAGGTGGAGCAAGGGGCGGGAGGCCACGGGGCAGGGGCGCACGGCGGTGGCGGCATGGCAGGCCAGCAGCGGGGGCAGCAGGCGCAGCAGCAGCCTGCCCAGCAAGCAGCAGGCGCGACTGCAGCGCAGCAGCAGGAGCAGCAGCGGCGGCAGAGGGCAAGCAGGCAGATTGACATCCGCTCCTTCTTCCGCCCCCGCCACGCCGGGGCAGGCGGCACCCGGGGAAGCCCCGCCGGCTGATCACACGAGCGCCGGAGCCCATAGAAAACACACAGAATTCAATGTACATTGTGTACCCTTGTATCATCAGACGCTGAATGCACCCTGGTCTGTACGCACTGCCAGCTGGCCAGGCTGTGGCCGTCTGTATGTAGTTACTGGCAGCAGGCAAAGCTGCTTGCTGCTCAACAAACGCATGTCCGCTTACACAGAGCTAGCTAGACTAGAAGTGCACTTCAACAACACAATCACGCAGTTGCAATTGGCAAACGTGGCTTTCAGGCAGAGGCCAGATTTCGAATTCGGGGGCAAGGGCAGCACTACAAGGGCATTGCAGGAGAGCTGCCAAGCGCAGGCAGCGACTGTTGGTTTGCTGCTGGCGCTCATTTGTATTCATGTGCCGATGGCAGGTGAGCAGCGTAGGTGCCCAAGCGTGACCCCGGTGGCTGCTCCGGTCACGCTCACTAACAGCTAGCTGCAAACGCTGTATGCTCCTACTGTTCAGAGCCTTGGCTGCCCAGCTGGCTCGACTGCTGAGCTGGCCGGTTAGCTAGAACCTAGCTGCCTGCCCGGCATGGGCCGGCCAGCGCGATGCTCAGCCCTGCTGGATGGCGGCCGGCTGGATGGCGGCCGGCTGGATGGCGGCAGGCACTGGCTGGCCGGCTGCCTTAATTGTGAGCTGGGCAGTTGGCTGGGAGCTGCCTCAGCCCTGCTGGATGACGGAAATTGTGAGCTGGGCATTTGGCTGGAAGCTGTTTCAGCCGTGCTGGATGACGGCAAAGTAGAGGCCCTTGCTGACGTCGGAGCCGGAGGGGGCGCCCGCCGCTTGGAGCGCAGCCGACACGTCTGCACGGCGGGGGGCAGGGAGAGGCAGGGGCAGGAGGGTTGCATGTCTCAAAAGCCCATCCAGGCATGCTTGCTGGCTCACCAGAGCCCAGTCTGAACACCCACCCACCAGCCGCCTCCCTCCCTCCCTCCCTCCCTCTGGTCGCTCTCACCGATGAGCGGGTGCCCCTTGGTGCCCGTGAGCAGCTGCCGGGAAGCCGGGCTGCAGCAGGGGCAGCGGAGGGGGTAGGCGCCGCGTTGCCAGGTGCGGCGCTGCAGATTCCTGAGCCAGGCCCCACTTGAAGCTTTGGCCCCTGCCTCCAGACAATGGGCCCCGTCTGCACCTTGGCAGTCTGTCCCTTTCCAGCAAGGCAAATAAACACCTGCCATGACGCGCATGCATGCAGTGATCTCTTTCACCCGCACACCTGAACTGCACCTCAGCCATGGTCCCGCTGCCCGGCAGCGCCACGCGTGCGGTGAAGGCGCGCTGGTGGCGGGCGGCCCGCTTCAGCTCGGGAGGTGTGGTGGGGCCCTCTTGGGGGACAAACACCTCGAAGAGGCCGCTGCCCTGCAGGACGTGGCCGGGCAGGCCTGCAGGGGGCAAAGGGTCGGGCGGAGGAAGGCGGGCGGGCACGTGTGGGGCCGTGCGCGCGTGTTTGGGTGGCCGGGGGCCGGTGGGAGACATCTCAACCATTTAGCCAAGCCGCTGCCCGGGGGCATGTGCCCAAGCTGGCCTGTTTTGTTTTGTTGAATACTTTTCCATCGCGGCATGCCGCAAGTGCACACACCCACATCTCGGCAGAAGCAACCACCGCATACCCGCCCACCTGTGAGGGAGGCCGCCGCCATGTTGCTCCAAAGCACCCACCAACTCAGAAAGCATGCGTGCACACGCGTAACGCACCCAATGCACACCCACCTCCCAACACAAGCCGTCCCACGAGTCCTACCGGGATTGGTGGACTCTGAACAATGTTGTATGTTTAACCCATTGAAGCAAGTACCGCACACCCGCCCACACGTGCGAAAGCCCGCCGCCAATTTGCTCCACAGCACCCACCAACGCACAAAACTAGCATAACCAATGCACCAACATCTCAACACACCCACCGGTGAGGGAGGCCGCCGCCACGTTGCTCCACAGCACCGGCCAGTGGCGGGCAGAGGTGTCGCAGAGCAGGGCGGCGGCGCGCACCACCTCGGGTGCACGCTGCAGCGCGGTGTGTGTGGCCGCCTGCCGCCGCCGCTGCTCCCACTCCAGCTCTTCCACCTGGTAGGGCGGCAGGCAGGGACGGAATATTTCAGTACGTGGTGATCACAGAAGGCAGGGGTGAAGGAGAGGCACATGGCATGCCGCTGCTCCCTCTCCAGCTCCTCCACCTGGGTTGGGGGCGGGCGGGGATAGGGAGTTGTTGCGTGGTACATTACACCCGATCATGGGGGGGAGAAGGAGGGGCACGGCATGCCAGTGTTCCCTCTCTAGCTCACCACACGGGTTGGGGGCAGGCAGTAGCGGAGGGTTTCAGGTGGGTGGTGAGTACAAAAGGCAGGGGTGCAGGAGGGGCACGGCATGCCGCCGCTCCCTCTCCAGATGGATCGGGGGCTGCCAGGGGCGGAAGAGTTGACGCAAGGCAGTACAAGCATAGTTGAACAATGCAGTACAATCAACGGCAAAAGGAGCCCCAACACACCTTGTGTTCCTCCAGCAGGCGGGCCGCCATCTCAGCCAGGCCGGCCAGCAGGTTGAGTGCGTCTGCCGACAGCCGGCGGGGCTGCAGGTCGAAGAGGCAGAGGGAGCCGATGCGGTGGCCGCGGGAGGAGACCAGGGGGGTGCCTGCGGGAGAGGGGGGAGGGGGGAGGCGGAGGGAGGAGAGCAGGGGATGGAGAAGGGGGATATGGAGCCACATGAATAGCATGGGGGAGAGGGAGGGGGGGGAGGGGGGAACAGGGGATGGAGAAGGGGGGATGCGGAGAGAGGGTGGGGAGTCGCACGAGTGGGGGGGAGACGGAGCTACGGACGTGGCGTCGCCAGGGGGCGTGAGGGTGGCGCCTGCAGGGATTTCGGTGAATGAAATACAGGGGGGCCAAAGGCGGGAAAGCGGCGGGGGAGGGCAAGGCGGCAGCCAAGTGCAGAGACCAGAGGCATGCTTGGCAGGAGCGGGGAGGTGGGGAGGCACCCCTAATAGAAAGGGAGGGCACGGGCATGGATGGATGGCTGTCTGAGCGACTGGCCCAGTGAGATGTGGGGGGACCACAGCAGGGGCAGCAGCCGTGCAGCGCAGGCACGCGGCAGGCGCCGCCTGGGCCGCACGGCCTGGCATAGCACGGCCTAGCATGGCATGGCCCTGTGCTGGGCACCAGCCGCCAGCTGTCACTGCCAGCTGTCGCTGCCAGCTCACCGGCGTAGAAGCGGACGTGAGGGTCCTCAGCCACGCAGGACAGGCAGCGGAACCTGTGGTCTTTGGCGGTGTCAGGGACGCACAGCAGCGTGTGCACCTGAGGGGGAATACGAGGAGTAGGGCAGGCGTATGGGTGTCATGGGAATGCAGTTGAAGGGCATGCGCTGTGGGGCCGCTGAGCGCTAGAGTGCGGCTGACATGTTGACACATCACAGCTAGGTGACGGCCCCCCCAGGGCGCCTATTTGTCGGCAGCCCTGCCCGGCCTGCACACGCTGGGAGGGCAGCCAGGCGTGCCCCGCCCGACAGGTGCTTGCTTCCCAGTCCTCACCAGCCGGTTCCAATGCAAAAGTATGTGGCCCGCCTGCATGTCCTCCCCACCCTCTCCCGATCTTGCCTGTGGCAGCAGCAGAGCCTCGCAAAAGGTGTGCACCCTGTCAGTGCCGGTGCCCCAGCGGTCGGCCAGCGGCCCCGCCACAGACACAAATGCCTGGAGGCGGGCGGGCAGGCAGGCAGGCGTCATGTTGACAGATGCATTGTCCATTAAGCGGCAGCAGTGCCTGCAGCTGTCTGTCCCTTGCCAGCAGCAGCGGGCAAAGGCGTGCTTGGCAAAAGGGAGGCGTTGCGGGCAGGGCGGGCAGAGCAGGGCAGGGCAGCCAGCCAGCCCTGAGGGACTGGTTTACACCAGGCACAGCAGGGCACAGCAGGGCACAGCAGCCGGGCCTCACTCACACTGGGTGCAAGGCAGGGGCAGGCTAAGGAGCTGGCTGGTCTAGCTACTATAAGTTGGGGCAGCCCAGGCAGCACAGGACAGCCAAAACAGAGCAGGCAGGACGGGGCAGGGCATGCAGGGCAGGGCAGGGCAGGCAGCCCCAACAGAGCAGGCACAGGGCAGGCAGGATAGGGCAAGTCACGACAAGACAGCCCAGCCCAGCCCAGCCCAGCCGGAGAGGGCAGGGCAGGCAGGGGCTGGCTCCTCACCAGGCGGTGCTCGTCAATCAGGTTGATGGCTGTGATGGGCACCTTGTACAGCTGTGGAGGGCAACATGGGGTGAAGGGGTGGTTGGGGGAGTGTGTGACGTTGTTGGGGAAGTTGGATGGGCACCTTGCACAGCTGTGGACAGTGGCACATGCGGTGAAGGGTGGAGCAGGGATTGTACCCATTTCGGTGGAGGAAGGTGGATGGGTACTTGGTGCCGACGTGCTGGAAACCCGGCGGGGTGCCAGCATGGTGTGGGCCACGGAAGTGGAAGGGTCACGGGGGCGTGTGCAGGATGCGCCAGGGGCGGGCAGGCAAGGCCGCCAGGCGGGAAAGCGCCAGGGCGGGAAGGCGTGCAAGGGGCCGGCAGCGGCATGCGCTGCGCCCTGCCGAGCAATCATCCACCTGCCCTCCTGCCAGCAGTCCCTCTCCTCCCCTGTCTTACGCCCCCCGAGTTGTAACCCCCCAGTGCCTGCATGTGCCCCCCGCCCTCCCACCTGTGCACACAGCTGCGTGATGGAGTCGAGCCCCGGGTGGCCCCCAGCCACCGCTTGCAGGCTGGAGCGGACCTCCGCAAGTCTCTCAGCCTCGGCCCGTGGTCCAGCAGGTCCTCCTGCCGCCTGTGCCTGAGCGTCCTTGGCCTGTGCCGGCGCCAGCTGCAGCTCCACCTGCCGCGGGCGCGGCGGTTTGGCCAGCGCGGCGGCCGCCGACGCTGGCGCCACAGGCGGGGCGGCAGCAGATGCTGCGGCGGTGGCGCGGCCGTTGTTGTTGTGAGCCTGAGCCGGCGGCTGTGCAGGTTGGGCTGCCTCCTCATCGTCGCCCTCTGCCATGCTGTCGAGGCTCATCCTCACTGCACGCCTTGGACGTGGCCCCAGAGGCAGGGCGGCAGCGACGGCGGCAGCGGCGGCGGCGGCGGCGGCGGCGTGTCCAATGCTGATGTGAGCCTTGGCTAGCAGCTGTGCGAGCTGGGCTGCCTCCTCATCGTCGCCTCCTGCCATGCTGTCGAGGCTCATCCTCACTGCATGCCGTGAACGTGGCCCCAGAGGCGGGGCGGCAGCAGCGGCGGCGGCGGCGGCGCGTCCAATGTCGGTGTGAGCCTTGGCCAGCAGCTGCGCGAGTTGGGCTGCGTCCTCATCGTCGCCCCCTGCCATGCTGTCGAGGCTCGGCCTCACGGCATGCCTTGAGCCCGAGGTGGGCGACCAGGGCTGCTGCTGCGCGTCTGGCGGGGGGGCCGGCTCGGGCGCGAACGCCGCCGCACCGTCGGCGGCAACCTTGACGACGGTGACTCGCCGGCCCGCCTGCTTGCCGCCCCTGCGCTGGCTTCTCTGCACCTTGGGCAGTGTGCATCGATGGGAGTAGGAGCTGCGCACTTGGTGGGGGGTGGGGGTGGTTCGCAGCGGGGCAGGCTCGCGCATGCAGCTTAGACCCACCTGCCGGGGCCAGCAGCTCCTGCCCTGGTGCCCTGCAGGCCTGCTGCACGACGCCCCCATTGCTGTCTGAGAGGGAAAGCCGCTAGTTGGGGGTGCGACTCCCCACTTAGGCCCAGGCTGTCCTACTACTTTAGGCTGTGGCACATTAGGGTGGGTCAGTGTGATCGAATAGCAGACGGAGGCAATTCATCCATTTGCGACAGAAGTCCCTGGCAGGTGGAAAGCAGCGCTGGTATGATGTCCACATGACCATCAGGGTGAGCCTGTTGGTTGCGCTGTCATCCTGCCTGGGCACCGGCATCGATCAAGCCTCGCGTCCTCAGCAGCGCTCCAAGGCTGCTTGCTATAAGAGGGTAGCAGTCACATCCCTCTTGAAGAGGGCCTCCAAAGAGCCAACCCGCTATGAGCAACAGCAGGTCTCGTTTGCTGCTCTTGCAGCGCTTTGCGTGCCCCATATTGACCGTTGCACGCGGGTGACTGAGCACAGCCTTGCTTTTCTTGCTTCGAGCAGTGGCGGCGGCGGCGGCGGCGGCGGCGGCGGCGCTGCCCTGGATTTGGCTCGCATGGACTTCGCCCAGCCCCAGGCATTCTACCTGCCAGATGCTGCCCTGGAGCCCCTGTCAGACTGCTACGCTGTTGTGGGGGGCGTGCGGCTGCCGCTGCACAGCCAGGTGCTGAGCGCCCACTCGGCGGTGCTGCGGGAGCTGTTCCTGGCGCAGGGCGAGGGCGGCGGAGCAGGGGAGGTGAGCGGGCACGGTGCCTCGTGGAGGGGGGGCTGCGTGCTCTCTGTCACAGGCGCGCCTGCATCAACCCTTACTGAGCCTGGCCGTCCCAACTGAGTTCTGCCAGTGGTCTTATCTCAGGGCAAGCCCAGACAAAAAGGTTTCTGAGACCCCCCGTCATTCTGCCCCACCAACCTCTGCTGTGCAGGCCTTGCCCGACCTGTTCACTCCCCCGTTGCTGCAACACACCTGAGCAATGCTTCTTGTCCCTCCACCCCCGCCATTCTGCTGGCACAGGCCTCGCCCGACCTGTCGGCGGCCTTCGAGGGCAGCAGCGTGGAGGGCGCCGCCTGCTTCCTGCGCCTCGTGTACTGCGTGCAAGAGGTCGCCCCTGCCAGCTTTGCTGCGCTGTCTGCGGCAGGACACCTGGCTGCCGTGGCCGCGCTGGCTCACAAGCTGGATGCGTCCTCCCTGCTGCAAGGGCTGGAGGCCTACCTCCAAGGTGAGCCTGCCACGCAGGCAGGGTGTGGTGGACAGAAGGCCAGGCGGGGCACAGGCAATGGACAGGCGGGGCACAGGCAGGGCACAGGCAGTGGACAGGCGGAGCACAGGCAGTGCACAGGCAGCGCGCAGGCAGTGGACAGGTGGGGCACAGGCGGGGCGCATGCAGTGACACATTTGCACGCCCTCCCGCCATGTTTGCACTTGCAGGCCTCGCCAGCTCTCTGCCCGCGCAGAGGAGCAGCATCCCGCAGCTGCTGTGTGCGCTGAGGCTGGCGCAGGACTGCCAGCTCAGCAGCGGCCACAGCCGCTGCCTGGAAACGCTGGCCGGCGTGCTGGCTCTGGCAGGGGGGCACTGGCTGGCTGGGGAGCTGGCGGCGCTTGAGGCGCTCGACAGCACCACCCTGGCACGGCTGCGGCAAGTCGTGGGGGAGCGGTCGGTGCGCGGTCGGTGCTGCGCGCCGCGCATCCTGGACGTTCGCCCCAACAGCAGAGCCGACGTGGCGGGCGGCTTCACCTGCACACTTGACGGCTTCTCCAGGCTGGATGGAAAGAGCGACGCGTTTGTCCTCGCGCCGTGGGTGGAGGTCGGTGGCTTCAAGTGGAGCTTGAAGGTAAGCACATTGAGCGGCCCGTTGCCCAAGTGCACCACGTGGCCCCGCCCCAACTTGGCTGCCAGCCCTTCACTCGGTATTGAAAGCAAGAAGTGTCCCGTTGCAGCAGGTGCGTGCATCACAACTCTGGAGCTGTTTTCCCCCACGCCTGCAGGTGCATCCCAAAGGGCACAGGGATGGGCAAGACACCCACCTGTCAGGTGTGACAGCCACCAACCCGACCCTGTATGCCGCTGCACCGCTCGCACACCCCTTGCGCTCTTCTTCTGAGCTGCCGCAGGGTCAGCGACACCCCCACGGACCCCGTGCACCCCTGCAGTGTACCTGGTCTTGGACGTGGCACATGCCCGGGCTGCCGGCGCCACCGCTGTCCACGCCCTGTCGGCCTTCACCCTCTTGGACCAGCACCAGGCGGTGGGCAGCTCTTCGCACATCAAAGTCACCGATAGCGCCCCAGTCACCTTGTGCACGGAGTCTGACAACTGGGGCCGCCATAACTTTGTGCCACTTACGCAGCTGCTGAGCCCTAACAGCTCCTTCCTGGCCCACGACCGCCTGCTGCTGCGGGTGGACCTGTGGATCACCGGCACGCAGCCGGTGGGCGGCTGAGCCTGCCCCCACACGTGTTTTCCCACATGCAATGTTCAGAGGATGGTTCCTGGATTGTGCGCACCTGACAGGTCGGGCGAGGCGTAGTGCCTGCTCACCTTTTGTGCCTGCACTTGCGCAGCTGTGCACAGCATGTAAGCAGCGCCGGTCGGCACTGGGTGACCTCGCTTGCCAGGCCAGGCCAGCCCCGGGCTAGTGACAGTGCCTGCAACACCATGATGGTGCCGCCCCAAGTGAAGTCGCAGCTCAAGTGAGGCGCCTTTGGTGCGGGCGCGTATGATAGAGGCGCGCCCGGGCGGCAGGGCGTGGCCAGCGCAAGTGAAGTCGAGCGGGCACAGGCAGGTCAGGCGAGCGCCACAGCTACCACAGAACCCCTGCAACTTTTGTTCTTACAGGCTTTCCAATGCTGGCATGCTGCAGAGCTAGCATCACCGCAGCAGCTGCAGGCACTGGCAGGCAGGGTCAGGGTTGGCAGGGCAGGCTGCGGGAGGATCTGTTGTGTCAGGCGGGTGGGAGGCGGAAGACTCTGCTACAACAGACTTGCCAGCTTTGGCCAACAGCCGGCCAATGATCATCAGTGGTTGGTGAAGAGCACTCTGTGTTGCCGCGACGTGCGTGCTGTGCAGTGCCTTGTCATCTGCCTTTGGACAGCGGCGCCGCCGCTGCCTGCTTAAGCATCCCTCCCTCAACCATTCCTGTCAGCGCTTCTAAGCGTGCGGTGACCTTATCCGGCGACAGTGTCCCCTGCAGCAGCTGCAAATCGCTGGCAAGTCGCCGATCCCGGTCGCGCACCCAAGATTGTGTAAGTCTTGCTTGCTGGCACCGCAGCACTAACTGGCCTCTTAGGGCAGGCGCGTGTCAAGTCAACGTTGCAACAAACCCCGCACCTATGCGCAGGCGTTCCGGCAAATGGAAGCCGCTGTTGGAGGCGGCACCGCCGCCGCCTTGCACCTGGGCCTTGCCTCCCTGGACCCCGCCCAGCCCCAGGCATTCTACCAGCCAGAGACGGCCCTGGAGCCTCTGTCAGACTGCTTTGCAGTAGTGCAGGGCATACGGCTGCCGCTGCACAGCCAGATCCTGAGCGCGCAGTCGGCGGTGCTGCGGGAGCTGTTCCTGGCGCAGGCCGAGGGCGGTGTGTCAAGTGAGGTGAGGGGCAGCAGGGCCCGGGTTGCATGACTTCTGTCCTGTTGCGTTCAATGCACACTGGTACCCCATCGGCCAGCCAGCGCCTGCATGCCAAAGATGTCATGGAGACACCTTCTACCCCACATACCCCTGCCCCTGCTATGCAGGCCGCGCCCGACCTGTCGGCTGCGTTCGAGGGCAGCAGCGTGGAGGGCGCCGCCTGCTTCCTGCGCCTCGTGTACTGCGTACAAGAGGTCGCCCCTGCCAGCTTTGCTGCGCTGTCTGCAGCAGGGCACCTGGCTGCTGTGGCCGCGCTGGCTCACAAGCTTGACGCCACAGCAGTGCTGCAAGGGCTGGAGGCTTACCTGCTGGGTAGGTGGGGGCTACAGAGCCTGGCAGCCAGCGGACGGGGGGTATTAAAAAATCAGGATAGACATACAATCAATTCATTTTTATGATAAACATAATAATGAATCCGTTTAGGCACACGGGGCCCCACCATGAGGGTTCACACCTCCCGTGGCTGCCTCAATCCCACGCCCAAGGGCGCAGTGCCCTTGTTCTTCTTGCACAGTGCCCGGCTGGCAGAGGCGTGCACGTGGCAGCAGCCTGCGTGATGCATCATGTCCTCACATGGCTGCGCTTGCCCTGCTCCTTGTCCACCTCAGCTTTTGAATAAGGGTTGCTCTCCGGACGTGCAGGCCTCGCCGGCTCGCCCCGCGCCGAGGAGGGGCAGGTGCGGCAGCTGGTGACGGCCCTGCAGGTAGCCGACGCCTGCCAGCTCAGCGCCGCCCACGGGGCCTGCCTGCACGCGCTGGCAGACACCTTGGCGGTGGCCGGCGGTGGCTGGCCAGCTGCACAGCTGAGCGCAGTTGCCTCCCTCGGCAGCGACACCCTGGCGCAGCTGCTGCGCGTCACAGGAGAGCGAGCGGCGCGCGGCGCCTACTGGGCGGCCCGCATCGTGGATGTGCGCCCCGGCAGCAGCGCTGACGTGGCGGGCGGCTTCACCTGTGCACTGGAGGGCTTTTCCAAGCTGGACCAGAGGAGCGGCAGGCCTGTGCTGTCGCCCTGGGTGGAGGTCGGCGGCTTCAAGTGGCGCCTGCATGTGGGTGGGAAAGGAAGAGGGGCGACTGCACCCGTGGGCCCGTGGCTGGGACCGTCGCAGTGACTGCGGGCCAGTTTCTTGTCGGCATGGCTGCAGAGGCATGCCGTCAGTGTGGCCCCGAATGCTGCCCGTGTGTGTTTCCCTGCCTGCAGGTGTACCCAAGCGGGTTCCAACGCATGCGGGGGATCAGCCTGTCAGGTGTGAGCCTGGCCCTGACCTTTAGGGTTGAGACTGGGCACCCTGAGGTGCATCCCCCTGCCTGCCTTTGACCCCCTCGCCCCACCACACCCCCCTTACCACACCACACACACACACACACAGCCTTTCTTGCACCCAACAGATCCAAGGCTGCCTCTGTGCCCCCAGGATGCGCACCAGCCTCCTCTGCCTGAGAACATGCCCACACTTGTGATGCCCTCTGCAGTCTTCCTCTTGTTGGATGCAGGGCATTCACGTCTTGTGCAGCCTTCCTCTTACTGAATGCCCTTGGACGCGGGGCATGCCGACCTTGCAAGGCTTTGCTTGACCTTCCTGCCCTGCAGTCTTTCTCTCCTTGGATGCGGCGCATGCCGAGGCCGCCGGCGTGAGCGCTGTGACGGCCCGCCTCCGCGTGACTGCCGTGGACCAGCAGGCCCGTGGAGAGGCGTGCGGCTGCCAGGCAGGCAGCCCTCGAGACCACACGGTCGGCGAGGAGGTGAGCCCCCCAGACAACTTCAGCGTGCGCTCCAGAAGCTGGGGGTATGACGACTTCATGCCGCTGCAGCAGCTGAGGGAGCAGAGCAGGGGGTACCTGCCGCACGACCGCCTGCTGCTGAGGGTGGACCTCTGGGTCATCGGCACGCAGCGGGTGGGCGGCTGAGCCTGCAAGGCGCTTCCTTGTTAATAAGAGTTCGACTTGTTATTTCTTGATTTTGAGGCGAGCTTGATGACGCATTGGGCAGGGCAGCACTGGGAGAGGCACAGCCACCGCCTCGGGGCAGCGGGCTGACTCGTGTTGACAGGCTTGCACAGCAGACGCAGCGGGGCAGACGACGACTACCTTGCCTAGCTTATTTATATTTATGGCACCCCCGTTCATTGGTCCATATTAGTCTTTACGAGCCGCACATCATCGAGTGTTACATGTATGGCAAGACAACCGGTCGTGTGAATGACGACTGGGAGTTGAGCGGGCACACAAGCCACACCCTTGCGTGCACAGCAGAGAGCTGGCACAGGGTGGACACGTTCCTGTCACATTTCAGCGCCTGAAGACCAATGCGGCCTTGAGAAGTTCAAGGGAGGGTCCTTGAGAAGGGAAAGGGCTGCCCAGTTGATGCGAGGGGCAGAAACACCACTGTTCCCCTGTGCACCGGTCAGCTCAGTGGTAGATTTGAGGGTTCTAACTACGACTCAACAGCATGAAGCACAAAGCACAAGCCTGAGCATGCTGACAACGAGTCACACCCACCAGGCGGCAGCAGCTGCAGGCAGGTCCTGCGCCTGGGCTGTGCCGAGCTCACAGCTGCCCATTGCTGCCGCTGCCGTAAGTGAGCAGCCGCAGTGCAGCGGGCTCCGCAGCTGCGCCTGGGCTGTGCCGAGCTCACAGCTGCCAATTGCTGCCGCTGCCGTGAGTGAGCAGCCGCAGTGCAGCGGGCTCCGCAGCTGTGCAAGGTGCGAAGTCATCCTGCAAGCGTGGCCAGATGTCCCAAGCTCACGGGGTGCCTGCATCAGCACAGGGAAAGGGACGGGCTCCGAGCTGAGCCAGAGGACAGCTGGCGCCCAGGCCTGCTGGCTGCCCCTTGCCGGTCCGCATGCACCGGCGCCCAGCACAACACCCCCCAGCCTGCAGCCTCTGCCACTGGCTCACCGGTGTCCCTCTCAACCAAGGCCCAGGCAGTGATCCTTGGATCACCCTCACTTGTGGGCACGCAGCGGCTGCTGCACCCCGCGCAGCGGTCCTCGACACATGTGAAGCCCTCCCGGCAGCGCACAGCAGCACAGGGCGGCGCATCGCAGGCAATGCCTGGGCAGGCCTCTGGGCCGGGGGGCAGGGCCTGGAGGGGGCAGGGGGTGTGGGGACAGGGACAGCAGGTCATCATCACTATGACATGGAACAGGAGCATTTTTGGATTCAGTTTATATAAACACCATGGCAGGCAGCCTCGGAGGAAGCAGGTTTGAGGCGCCGCCATGAGGCAGGCCAGGTGGCTGGCCCAGAAGGCAGGCCAGGCAGGTGCCAGGCGCGTCGCGGCCCCACCTGCTCCTTCACGCAGCGCGCAAAGCAGCCGCCACAATAGTCATCAACGCAGCGCTCGTCTGCTGCGCAGGGGTTTGCCCGGCAGGGGGCCACCAGGCAGGCAACCGTGCGGCAGGCGGCCTCTGGCTCCGGTGACGGTGCCGGCGCCGCCCGCTGGCGGGAAGGCGTCACGTCCCGGCGGGGCCGAGCAGCAGAGGGCCTGCAGAGGCGCTGGGCCGGGGTTGAGTCGGGTGCATCTTGGGGCGGGGCAGACAAAGCCCAGCCCAGCGTGGCAGCAGTATGAGTTGCGATGAAGGCCGTCCAAGGGGCAGAGGCACCCACCCCACGGAAGTGGCCGCCAGAAGCAGCAGGATCTGCAACAGCATCAGCATCCTCATGGCGGCGCAGGTCAGAGATGGGCATGAACACGGGTTCGGGCTACAGGCCGCCGCCTCCCCTGCCGCCGCCGCTCCCATGCTGACCTGGCGCCGGGGCTCTCGTCGGCGCCGGCAGCTTAAGCGAGCATTGCCTAGGCAGCGGGGCACCTGGCGCACCCCTGCAACAACTGCCCCATCGCCGTGGCATCGGCCCTTCTTGACAATTACCTGGGAGTGAGGCAGCAAGTTGTGGCTCAGTGCCTCCTGCTGGCACCAGCTTGCAGGAGCTGTGCCCTCCTGCCTGCCTCCCTGCAGGCCAAACCAGGCAGCCGTCAGACAGCCGTCCAAACACACATGCTCCTCTCTCCTCCCTCTATGCCCTCCCCTGACTGCATCCACATGCTGCTCCCTTGCCCACTCCCCTGCTGCTGCCACTCGCGTGCGTGTCGGCAGCCCGTGTGTGCCTGAGTTTGAAGCAACCGTTGTGCACAACCACGTGTTTTGCAAGCCCTAAGCAACAGGCAGACAAGCATGCCGGCGACTGCGCTGCTGCTAGGTTGTGGCTGCCCCGTCATCTGCCAGTCCGGAAGCAACCACAACTGCGGCCACTTCAAGTATGTCATAATCTTATTACGCAAACAAATAAAATATTGAAACATTCAACAAGGAGACCTGAAAGGGGAAGAAAGCGGGGTAGAAAGCGGGGTAGAAAAGCGGTACTTTGCAACACACACACTCGTGTCACGCCGTCGGCTTGTGCTGCATGAATAGCTGCACAGCATATTCATACAGCTCCATGTCAAGCGCATTCTCCCGAGCAATGGCCTGCTTGATTTTCATGGGCACCGGGGCGTGCGGGTTGCTGTTTACCTTGCCGTAGTGCTTCTCCAGCGCTGCCATGGTGTGCAGCATCGCCTCTGCATCCCAACCAGCTGCGGCCGCCAGCCGGGCACGCGACTCGTACATCAGCTCCTGCACGCAAAGGCAGGCAGCAGGGCAGCGGGGGTGGTCAGTGAGCAGCGCACATGCGGAAGCTGTGGCTTGGTGCAGCGCTGTGCACCAGGGGCTGTGGGTGCAGCTGGCGTGCACCGACACAGGGGCGCACTTTGCTGTCCGAGTCCCGGCATGCACACGGCGCAAGGCAGGCGGGGCCAGCGCCATATGAGCGAGCAGCTGCAGCCTGCAGGCCCAGGCGGCCGGGAATGCACACATGGCAGCACGGCAGGCAGCCCTGGCTTCGGCGTAGAACGAGCTGGCAAGCGCGCAGGCGCAGGGCCGCGTGACACCGCCAGATTTCACGCTGCAGCACTCACCGAGATGATGACCACGCAGAAGCGCTCCAGGTTGCGCTTGGCCGCCTCCAGCATGGCGCGCCCCTCTGGCTGCGTCATGCGCCCGCCCGGCCAGCGGCACCCAAACGTGCCCGCCAGCTGCCGCACCTGGTGGTCCGTGGCCACCTCCCCCACGTACTTCAGCATGCCCGTGTAGTCGCCGTCGTGGACCGGCGCCCAGCCTCTCCCCTGCATCATCGCCGGCCGCCTGAGCAGGGTGAAGTAGTAATCGGAGATGTGGCGCTCCACGGGGTGCCGCAGCGCCACCAGGGTCAAGGTGCGCGCAAAGTCGATGCCCGCCTCCTCGAAGAAGCGGAAGTCATGGTGGGTGGCAAACACGCCGCACTTCGAGGGGAAGTTGCGGCGCACCGCTTCCAGCAGCTCCAGGTGGCCGGGCTCCGGGTCTGTCCACCCAAACCGCTCCTTCCCGCACTGCGTGTACACCTTTGGCAGGTCGGTGCCGCGGTCGCACCACCGCCCAGGGCCCTCTTTGGGCGCCATGGCACGCATCAACTCCACCAGCAGCGTGCCTGCAGCAGGCGGCGGGTTGAAGGAGCGGCGGTGTGGCGCCTCAACCGACAGATATGCGGCCCCAGCAGAGCAGAGTGCCAGAGCCCAGCTGTCACTAGAACGGACACCATGGTACTGTCTGATGCACCGGGCAGGACGCACCCAGGGGGCATGCAGCACCGAGGTCGCAGGGGGCAGGCAGCACCCACGTCGCAGGGGGTGGGGAGCACCCACGTGGGCTGCAAATCCTTGCAGGTTATGAGCGCGCGTGCCAGTGGCACGCACCTCACTGCGTGCCGCACACATAATACCCAGAACCCACCTGCGGTCTTGGGGATGTGCAGAAAGGCGATGCTGGCAGCGCTCCCATTCTGTGGCACAGCAGGGCACTGCCGCTGCTCCGCTGCGGCCTCCAAGTCAAGGCTCCATGGCCCGCCGAGTGCGGGTGTTCCTGCAACAGGGAGGCGTTTGATTAGAGTGGGTGCGCTGACGGACGTGACACAGCACGACCAGCTGGCTGAGCATGTGCCTTGCTACATTGACCGGCGGGACGCCGTTTTGGCGCCCCGGCGCACTGTTGGACTCCCCGCACGCCGCCTCTGCAGAGTGGGCGCCACTTCCGGGCGCACCTGCTGCATTTGTCCAGAGATGGCGCTGGGACCAGATGCATACCTGCGGGTGCTCAAGGCCTGTGAAAGTAAACAGCAGAACCCGTGCCAAGGGCGGCGCGCATCACTGGCACGCTGTCCAGCTCCCATTGAAAGGGCTGGCCAACTGCAATCAAAGCAATCGGCTGGTGCCAAGTGCGCACCGCGGAAAGCGCCAGGACGAGCACCGGCGCAGACGCCTTCGCTTTCAACGACCGTGGCTTCATGCTCACTGCGGAGCGGGCTGACGGCCTCGCTGGATCAGAGAGCCGGGGCAAGTGCAGCACGGCGACCTTGTCAAGACCATGCAGCACGGGGCCAAGTGCAGCACGCTGACCTGTCGTGGGCTCGGTTGTTGGCGGCAAGTGGCGGCTTGCACGCGGCGGCGGCGGCGGCCTGTCATAGCATTCTTTGCTGGCTCTCCTAGCCCTGAGGCGCCTTCTTCTTCTTTTCGAGAGTCCCCCTCACCATAGGTTGGACGGGAAGACAAAAGGAGGAAGCAGAGGCATGGTGAAGGTGAGAGTGAGGCGGCACCGCATTGGAGGGTAACGGGGAGACGCGAGCGGCGTGACGGTGGCCGGCGGCCGAGCTGTGACGATGCGGGATGACCGCCCTACCTGTCTCATTCAACGGTGTGTGCTGCTGGTCCCCGATGGGCGCCGGGGGGCAGCGTTGGGGTCCGTGCTGGTCAGATGCATGCTGCTTTGCCCACGCTGCCATCTGTGCTATCTGTGTCTACGGCCACATGAACTCCGTGATGAGGGCACCGTTGTTACCATCAAGGTCATCACAGTTCAAGAGCGAAGCGTAACAGAGGCAGTAATCAGTCCTCGGCATACAATATCAGACCGTTCAGTTGCGAGGCAGCAGTCAAGGGGGGAGATGGGGTTATGTGAGCGCACCCCGCAAGAAGAGCTGCACAGCATATGCGTACAGCTCCATCTCCAGCGCGTTCTCCCGAGCAATGGCCTGCTTGATTTCCAAGGGCACTGGGGCGTGCTGGTTGCTGTTCACCCTGCCGTACTGCTTCTCCAGCGCTGCCGTGGTGCGCATCAGCGCCTCTGCATCCCAACCAGCTGCGGCCGCCAGCCGGGCGTGCGACTCGTGCATCAGCTCCTGCATGCAACGGCAGGCAGCAGGGCAGCAGGGGTGTTCAGACATGCATGTTCAGACATGCGGGCAGCAGACGCCTTGTGCCTGCTTGCTCCACCACCACTCATCCGCGCATGCTTCCAGCCTGACTGTGCACTGCTGGGAGGCAGACAGGCGAACCACGTGCACACGTGGGTTGGCAGTGCTGCTGCATACAGCTCATGCAGGTCAGCAGCGCTGCTGCATGACCTTCCAGTGCAGCCGGGCTGGGCTGCACAGAGCCCACAGGCAGTGCTGCTCCCGGCTGCGCTGGCAAGGGGACGGCGGCAGGCGCACTTACAGCGATGATGACCACGCAGAAGCGCTCCAGGTTGCGCTTGGCGGCCTCCAGCATGGCGCGCCCCTCTGGCCGCGTGGTGGGGCCGCCCGGCCAGCGGCACCCAAACGCGCCCGCCAGCTGCCGCACTTGGTGGCCGCTGCTCACGTCACGCACAAACTTGAGCAGGCCGGAGTGGTCGCCGTCGTGGGCAGGCGCAAAGCCGCGCACACGCATCATTTCTGGCCTCTTCACTAGGGCAAAGAAGTAGTCACTGATCTGGCGCTCCACGGGATGCCGCAGCGCCACCAGGGTCAAGGTGCGCGCAAAGTCGATCCCCGCCTGCTCAAAGAAGCGGATGTCGTGGTGGGTGGCAAACACGCCGCACTGCGAGGGGAAGCTGCGCTGGACAGCTGCCAGCAGCTCCAGGTGGCCGGTCTGGGGGTCGGACCACCCAAACCGCTCCCTCCCGCACTGCGTGAACACGGCAGGCAGGTCGGCGCCTGTGCCGCCGCGCGTGCACCACTTGCCGGGGCCATCGGGCGGCACCATCGCACGTATCGTCTCCACCAAAAGGGTGCCTGCGGCATGAGGAATGAGGGGAGGACACCGCCCAGGCAGGGCAGATTTACACACAGAAGGATGCGCAGCAGCGGCGGCGCAGCTATCTGGATTTCCCAGCAACGGGGTGGAACAGGCACATGCGCTGTTGGGTGGGTGCTGAGCATGGCACCGGTGCCGCGACTGGACAGCCAGCTTAGCCAGGCAGCACCCACGTGTAGCACCCACATAAAAAGCAACCCCCTGACCGGCACAACCCAACCGTCCAAACTGCGAATCGCTCTGCGCCTGTTGCATCCCCACCTGCAGTCTTGGGGATGTGCAGGAACGCAATGCTGGCGGCGCTCCCGTTCTGTGGCACTGGTGGGCACTGCCGGCGCTGTGCCGCTGCCCCCAGTTCCCATGCCCCACCAAGATAGGGGGCCCCTGCATCAACAGTGGGCACGTGCTCAGACCTGGGACCAGCCTGCCTGGCAGGCACATGGCGTGCGGCAGGCACATGGCGGCCACCCGCAATTCAGGTAGTTTCAAGGAGCCGGCGGCGGCGGCGGAAACCGGTGGACAGCCAGCCAGCGCACCTATGGCTTCCGCATGCTGAGGCGTGCCGTTCTGTGGCACCTGTGAAAGGCGATATACCTGCACAGGGAGCCAGACAAAGCCGCTTGCAAGGAACCGCACACGTGCGGGAAGGCGTCCACCCGCGAGACAGCTTAGAGGGCAACCGCCGCGCCGGCCGATTGCCTCTTCACTGCGTACCGTGAGCAGGGTCACCACCAGCATCAGGACGCTTCCCGAAGCCCGGCTGACACCGGCGGGCGGTCGCTTGCTCGCCTCCATGTTGTTGCTGCGCTAGGAATGACGGCTTTCAATCCCAATGCTGTTTGGGCAATATCCCAACTGCTGGGTGCGGTGGTACGTCACCGGAAATGCAGATCGGGCAAAAGTGCGCCAGGCACCAGGCAGATCGTTACGCTCTTTTGAGTCGCCCAAGCTCCGTCCTCCTTACGTGCATGAATCACGGCACCGTGCTCTCGTTGTGGCCCAGCAGGCCGGCAGTCCTGGTGCGCTTCACTCTGCGGCTGCCATGCACCAGTAGATCCGACTGGTTCTCCCGCATTAGTTCCCTACATTGTAAGCCCGGGTTTTCAAATTCCCCACCTTG